>PISX010011728.1:0-63705 GCA_004024625.1 Mellivora capensis
TTGGTTAGATTTTAGTTCTTTTATTTCTCCAGAAAGGGCTTTTAGATCTCCAGAGAGGGTTTCTCTAATATCTTCCATGCCTTTTTCGAGCCCGGCTAGAACCTTGAGAATCGTCATTCTGAACTCTAGATCTGACATATTACCAATGTCTGTATTGATTAGGTCCCTAGCCTTTGGTACTGTCTCTTGTTCTTTTTTTTGTGGTGAGTTTTTACGCCTTGTCATTTTTTCCAGATAAGAGTATATGAAGGAGCAAATAAAATACTAAAAGTGTGGCAGAGACCCCAGGAAAATGCCCTTTAACCAAATCAGAAGAGACCCCAAATTGTGGGGGGGGGGGAGAAAGGGGATAAAAAGAAGTTCAGAAAAAAAAATTTTTAAAAAAAGAAAGAAAACAAAGGAAAAATATAAAAAAGAAAAAAGATATATATATATAGATATATATATATATCTATATGTATATATATTAGACTGGTGACTAGAACAGGGTCACCCACTTAATTGTGGGGTATTTTGGTCTCTTAGATGAAAGTACCTCCTAAAATTTTAAAGAATGAAAAATCTGTATAAGAGTAAACACAGTGAAGGGATGGCATATGCCTATAAAGATGAAAAACAATTTTTTTTTAAATTTCTAAAAAAAAAGGAGTTGATTAAGTTGGTTTGGAGAATAAAGAAAAAGAAAGTGGAGAGAATTTGCTCAGGCTGGAGACTAGAACAAGCCTGGAGCTAGATTTAGGGTGTCTTTTGATCCACTAGAGGAAGTTGTACCCCAAATTTTTTAGAAGAAAAAATCCTTATATGAATACAAAAAATAAAGTTAAATACTATGAAGGATAAAATATGACTATAATAATGAAGGTTCAAAAAAGATTATTATTTTTTTGGAAAAGGTATTGTTAAGATAAACTAGTTAAATGTTAAAAAAAGAAAAGGGTAAAAGTTAAAAAAAATAGCAGAAAAAGAGAAAAAGAAAAAAAATAAAATTAAAGAAAAAATTGAATTAACTGTAAGACTAAGGAATCATGGGGAGAAAGCCATGAATTCTGCGCTTTGCTTTCCTCTCCTCTGGAGTTCCGCTGCTCTCCTTGTTAAGTGAACTTGGTCTTGGCTGGATTTCTTTTGATCTTCTGGGGGAGGGGCCTGTTGTAGTGATTATCAAGTGTCTTTGCCCGAGGCAGAGCTGCACCTCCCTTACCAGGGGCCAGGCTAAGTATTCCGCTCACTTTCGCTTTGGGGAGCTTTTGTTCCCTGAGCGCTTTCCGTAGAGTTCCGGAGGACGGGAATGAAAATGGCGGCCTCCTAGTCTCCGGCCTGGAGGAGCCGAGAGTTTGGGGCCCCACTCCTCAGTGCGCCCTCAGAGAAAAGCCCCGGCCACTCCCGTCTCCCTAGCCTCTGGCCGCGCTCCAAGCTCACCCAGCCTGCGACCGGTTCAAGGTAACCCCAAGCTGAGAGCTCACTCCTCGGCTGTCTCTGTAGCTGGTTTCCCCGCTCCAATACCTGCGAGCTCTGTGACACTCAGACATCCCCGATTCTTCTGTGACCCTGCGGGGCCTGGGGCCATGCTGACCCCACGTGGGCTTCACCCCGGTTTAGCCTCTGGAGCGATGTCCCTCCGTGGAGCAGACTTTTAAAAGTCCCGATTTAGTGCTCCGTTGCTCCGCCGCTTGCCGGGAGCCGGCCCCTCCCCCGCGGTCTATTCTCCCGTCGCTTTCTATTCACTTCTCCGCCAGTCCTACCTTCCAGAAAGTGGCTGATTTTCTGTTTTTCCAGAATTGCTGTTCTTCCTCTCTTCGATCTCCCGTTGGATTTGTAGGTGTTCGCAATGGTTTGATAAGCTATCTAGCTGATCTCCTGCTACCTGATGTCGTCTCAGCTGCTACTTCTCCGCCATCTTGACTCCTCCTCCCCCCCTCATTTGCATTCTTGTGCTAAACCAGAGAGGTCCTCAGCCCTTCTGGCTCATCAGAAGCTCTCAGTAAATATTGTTGAATGAATGAACGCTGCCAAGCAGCCCCCGCTCTTGAACACCGGTTAAATTGTGCCCAGAATCCCAACACATAGCCTGCCTGAGACTATTAAACTTTTTCCCATAATGGCTACGAATGGCCAACTTCCTTATGCCTCCTCTTGTTTCGTCACATTTCCATGGTCATGGTACTACTTCAAAAGTACTCTGCCCCTGTGCCCAACTCAATCATTTCTTAGTGATTAGTGGTTTTATCCCTTTCCCCCCCTATTTTTTAGAGCAGGTAGTGAAGATAGTGGGGGAAGGGGCGGAGTTAGGCTGTCAGACCAGGCAGTAGGCTATCTTCTTCTTACTTTTCCTTTTGCCTTCTCCTGCTATTTCCCCCCTCACTCTCCCTTTCCCAAAGCCAGTTCCAACCTAAGTCTTGTAATAATAATTCTGCCCAAACCAGGCTCCTTAGTGCCTCAACATCTACCGCCCAGCCAAATACTTCTCCCCAAAATGCAATCTCCTTTCTAGGAGGAATTTCTGAGAATAACACTGTCTCTCCTCTGTTATAAATACAGTGTGAAAGTTTCCCAGTGGGAAGAAATTTCTCAAGGTAGAGAGGGAATTGAAAATCCTCAGTTCCAGTCAGTCAATGACAAAAGAACGTGTTCAGTTTGATTTTTACCATCAACCTCTCACCATCGCAATTTTTACCTTACTACAATTTGTTTCCACCTGATATGTTATCTACCTTTCTTCTGCTCTGTTAACTGAAATATTCCAGAAGGTGTTAGGAAATTGCAAGGTGATTTTGCATATACAGACTATCTTCTCTCAGCCAACAGAATACTAGTAAAATAATAAAAATTGTAAGAGTAATAACAATAATAAAGACTAATTCAGAACCATAAATTTTACCAAGTGCTAAATGCTTTACACTGTGCTAAGGTATTTTCAACTTTTTTTCACTTAGTACCAGTAATACTCCTGAGAGTTGAGTATTATCATTCTCAATTACAGATGAGGAAACAAAGACTCAGGGAGTTGGTGTCATTACAAAAAATGCAAAGATTCACAACTGGCTGTTAAGACCAGTGTTCAAGTCAAGAACTTCCAGAATCTGATTGTAGTGTCTTATCTGTATCTAAGAATAAGAGGGGTACCCTAACTTTTTATGTTGGATGTATGCTGTGAACCCTATGTCTGATTCCTTGCCATGGAGCTGCTTTTTTTTTTCTAAGAGGAAAATAGGATCTCATTTATTTACTTATTGTCCCTGCTTTATTAAGGTATAATTGTCATACAAAAAAGCTGCAGATAGTTTAAATAATTTGGTGTTTGGACATATGTGTACACTCGCGTTACCATTACCACAACCCAGGTTCTAAACATTTCCATTATCTCCAAAAGTTTTCTTCTGTCTTTGCTTGTTCTTTGTTTGTTTTGTGGGGTGAAGACTTATTATGAGATCTATTCTCTTCACAAATGTTTAAGTATACAATAACTTACTGTTAACTATGGGTTCTACCTTGTATAGCAGATCTCTGGGATCTTCTGTTTACCTTGTTCTACCTTGTATAGCAGATCTCTGGGATTACTTCTGTACAACTGTAAATTCTGAAATACTACTTGGACTAAAATTATCACACGTTCACATCAAAGCAGATTCAGAACTAAAAATGGGACAAAAAAATAAATACATGGTATATACACATGATGCACATAGCTGATATGTTATGACACCCATCTTGCAGAGTGAGAAGTTACAGTTAGACACCCCTCTCTTCACTTTCAGGAAGAAGAATGTCATAACAGTTCTGTTGTCTCATTTCCATGTATTTATATCACACCTAGACTACCAAACTAAAATAATTTGGAGTCAAGACACACATGTGCCTAATTTCTTTTTTTTAAATAGCAATGCTTACTTTAGTTCAACCTTTCCCCCAAAACACCCTTGTTTACAGCTTTTATCTTCTAATTAAATACCTCATTATCTTTTCCTCAACATCTACTGTCATAATTATAACTGAGCAAGTCATTCAGGCTCTCTAAGTCTTTCCCCATTTGTAAAGGGAATACTACTAACACTACCACATGGGGCATTGCAGTGATTTTTAAAAAGAAAGAGAGGATGAGTATAAACTTGTAGATCTCGGTAAATGCCAATCTTCTATCCTACTCTGCTTCTAGAAAGTAACATTTTAAAGGGTAAGAGCTAGCTGTGGTGTCTGCTTCAGAGCTAGAAGGACATAGAGTGGATTAATTACACTGATTTTGTCGGTGCCTTCGATTCCATTTCCTTAGACCAGAGAAGCCCAAAGCTCTTTCTGTATTTTTCCCAGACATTATTCTAGAGCTCAAAGCTCAGGCCTACTGGCGGCTAGTTTCAGCCACAAGGTGGGCATAATAATGAAAGGCTGGACGATAAGTGTGTCTCCCTTCTAACTCAGCTTTGAAGGAAGTGTTGAAGTAGGTATTTATACTTAAGACAAATGTTCAGAAGACCCATTCCATTTGCTGATACCATTTCCCCTGGTAGATGTCAGCCAGTTGTGCTATACCTTATCTATTAAACCTGGTTGGTTCTCACATTCAAGATGCTTTGGGAAGGTCCACATGTAGCCTTCCACGACTAATAAGATGAAGCCAGGGATTGCCGTAAGGCTCATACACCTGTGACCCTCATAGATCCGTTTCAGAGCAGTATTGTAATTGTAAATTACAATTGTAATTGTAATTGTATTTTGTATTTGTAATTGTAATTGTACAAATTGTACAATTTGTACAAATTGTACAAAATGTACAAATTGTACAAATTGTACAAAAACAATTGTAATTGTAAATGAACACAATCCCTGCAACCAAGAAAATTTTATTTTTTTAAATATTTTGTTTACTTATTTGATAGAGAGAGAGGGAGGGAGAACACAAGCAGGGGGAGTGAGAGAGGGAGAAGCAAGCTCTCCATTGATCATTGGAGCCTGATGCCAGGCTTGATCCCAGGAGCCTGGGATCATGACTTGAGCTGAAGGGAGATAGATGCTTAACTGACTGAGCCACCCAGGTGCCCCAACCAAGAATAATTTTAAAACAACTCAAACTAGCATTACTCATTATAAAGGGGATGGGAAATCCCCCAGCAATAAACTTTAAAATCCCTTTTTAGGTTCTTCCCAATCTACTGCCCAGCGCAAGTACAGCTCCCTTTCCCAGACCTAGGAAAACTCCTGCAGCTCTTGATTTTGCTTTCTTCTGTCACCCTCTCCCTTGCCCATTTTTTTGTCATTTCCCCACCAACAGCCCAGGAACTAGCCCAGACTATACCATCTTGGAGGAAAAAGAGGGGGAGACTCTGATGTAGACCCTGCCAGAAATTTCTAGTGGGTAAGAGGAGGGGGGGGGGAAAGGATCTGACAAAACTCAACAGTTAATCATTTAGAGTTCTTTATAAATTGGATTAAAGCCCTTTGTCAGATATATATTTGCAAAAATATATCCATTGAGTGGCTTATCTTAACTACTTTTTTTTTTTTTTTTTAAGAGCAATCATTTCTAGTCTTGGGGGAAAAAAGAGAACATTGGCAATGAAAAGTAAACCCTAGCAGAATGTGGAAAAAACTAATTACCTCTATCTTAGCATACTGTAGCCAGATTTAAGTGAATGCAGCAAGCTCTGCTAAAAATTGCAGAAGGAATGATGAACTCTGTCGTGGAAGGCGGGACTGGAAGTCTAAAGTATTCATTCCATGCTTGTGGGGACACCAGTGAGCTGTGTGAATTTTAAAAGGTGATTTTACTTCTCTGACCCTTCATTTGCCCCCTTTTACTGGTTGGACACCAAGGCTTTTCTTGGTAAGATGAATGACTGACATAAGGTCACCTAGCTACTGGGGGGAGCAGGAGAGCCCCAGAAATATACAAACTGGGTCTTTCTATGCCTTGGTAGCTCTTGTACTGAGCTGACAAGGGCCTGGTACATGGTAAGCATTCATGACTTTGGGATGGATGCCAGACATGAACCTGGTTTTCTGAATACAGAGTTAGGACCCTGTGCCTTATTCCCCTTGGTGTCTTCCCTCCTCACTGAGCCTCTTTGCTGCTAAGGTCACACGGGCTTTGAATGATTGATGAGCCCTTCTAGTCCTCCCATTTGATGGTACAGAGTACTGTTCTTCACCAGCTTCATGGTTTGATGATGACAGGATCTCTACCATTAACTAATATTTTTCAAGTTAGCACTGAGAATTATGGAGCTTCTAAGTGACCTATATTTTCCGTAACCAGATGGCCAAAAAATTGTTCCCATTGCTCTGAAGTTAGTTACCCATTTTTCTGAGACTTAAAACGTTGTAATCATACACTTATTGCTAGAATCATGATTTAGGAAGAGCTTTCCAGACCTGCTTGGATGTAATTAGAAATTGTTAAGTGTTACGTGTTTTTATGTGTCTGGTCCATTGTGGGACAATGTCAGGGTAACAAAGGCAAACAACGTAGGAGAGACACAGCATGTGTCGTGTGCTGCCTCCACAGCTGATTGATGCCATGTGCACAGCACTTTGCAGTTTACACAGCACCCTTAAGTTCTGATAACGTCCTCTCTGCTATCATGTGGGGTTGACATTACTGTTTATAGACCGGAAACTGAGGCTGAGCGTCACTAAGTGACTCCTCCGAGATCACAAAGCTGGGTCTGAGACTCACATCTAGGTTCTCTGCTCTCAGAACACATCTTAAATGACAGCAGTAGAGAAGGAACAGATACATCCTCTTCGCCCGGATTGCTTCGTATGAACACCCCACTTTTGCTATTTATTAGGCTGGTGAGCAAGATAAGGCAAGTCACCTAACCTCGTCATGCCTCAGTTACCCATCTCAGAGTGGGAAGAAAATAGAACGTACCGTACTGGGTTGTTGGGGAACTGAGTTATTGCTTGAAATGTTCTTACAACAGAACCAGCACTGAATTGTGTGTGTGTGTGTGTGTGTCCCCGTGCCTGTAGGTGTGCAGGGGCTTGCATGTGCTTGTGTGTTCATTTGTGCGCCAGCGTGTTGTCGGTAGTTGGAGCAGTTTCTCACATTTCTGGAAATCCCTCACAGGATAGTTCCTGAAGTATTTGGCCTTTCCCTTATGCAAAACAGCTAATTCCTGGCAGTCACCTGATGATAAATTATGCGTGGGGTATGTATGAGGTCATTGTGACTATGCATCAGACCATGAGTGTGGGAACAGGGTCCCCACGTGCAGAAGAGGAGCAGAGACGGGACTCTGACCTCTCATGTAATCTTCTTCGAGATGCCTCTCAGATGAAACCTTTGCGCTTTGGGAGCAGATCGCCACAACAACCCCACAGCCCACAGCACACAACACAAGCTGGAATTTAAAATTGTATGCGGGAAGGAAAAGTTGGGTGTTTTCACAAAGCATCTGTAGATCAAACACAAGATGAGAACTAAGTGTCTTGCCTGTGTATCCAGCATGGAAGCAAGCAGTGTGGCTTTTGAGTTCCTTCCTGGTCAATGTTATTGATTAAACCTCACACTGTCTAATGTGGTGCGTGATGCTTGGATGTCTACAGCCGGCTTTTGAACAAAGTAAGAAGACTCAATCCAAACAGTCAGGGAGTAAAAATCCTGTGCGAAATGCTGTTGTATTTGCTTTATAGCCTCTAAAAACCAAGGGACCAAACTGAATCTCAAAAGGTTTTAGGGTTGTGCGTGCTAAATTCTATCAGTTGAGTTGGAAGGGGCCCCGTCTGACATGTTGGCTCTTTGTTAATCCAGATGGACTTGAAGCTGCTCTCTGCAAGAGGCAGGAGCCGCATCCCAGAGCCCTCCCCGGGGCGGGGGTTAAGATGGTTCTGAGGCTTCTAGGTCTGGGTGCCTTTCCTGTCGGCCTCATCCGTTCTCCTTCCCCGTCTTCTCCACTCAAGGAAGGCCATGCTACAAAATGACCTCCTTCTGCCTCTGGGAGATAGTATGGGGTGGCAGAAATGACATGAACTTCAGGGCCAGAGAAAACCAGGTCTGCCTGAGTCCATGTTTTGCTTTTTATTTCCTGTGGAATAAAGAGCAAGTTACTTAGCCTTGCCCTGCCTCAGTTTCCTTATCTATAAATGGAGATGATGATAGTATTATCTTATGATGTTTTTAGGAGGATTGAGTGAAATAGGGATGGGAAAGTGGTTAGTGCATATCAGATACTTAATTGTTGGTTCAGAGAGCCAGGGATGGGGGCAGAGGGAGAGAAACAGAAGGCAGTAGTATGAACTGGCTTTTCAAGGGAACTTCTGGAAAAATACAGATGGGTGCCTGACTTATTAATAAAATTTTAATTTGACTGAGATCAATGAAAAGCTCCATGTGTTGACTATAAATACATACTCATCAGCAATTTCAAGGAAAATCTATCAGGGTTATTTCCTTTCCTTAAAGAGCAATATAAATATTGATCAACTCGCCTAATTGACCCGTGGTTTGCTTTCAGACATTAAACTTCTGCTCTGCACTGAGGGCACAAATCTTGCAATTACTTTTAGTTCATAATTCATTATGTCACATTAGAAGCTAAACATGAACACGGAGTCCTCATCAAGAAAATACCACTTAAGGACACTTCTCCTTTTGCCTTCTTATCCCCCCCAGCTGCCAAAGCCTCTTCACAGAGGACACATGCCAGGGCTGAGGGAATATCTTCACCCAGCCCAAGCAGGCCAACCTCTTCTATCTGAAAGCAGAGCAACTGCACGGCAAGGCCAAGAAGCGGCCCCCTCACACAGGATGAGAAATGAGCCACACACCAACTAATGAAAAACAAATATTAGGCTTGAGGACACAGGGAGGGCTGGAAAAATGCCAAGGCACACATCTGTTGTCCCATAAAGATGGCTAAGGGCATGCTAACCATCTTGTCAATGTGGTCAAAACACTGAAGATATTTCCTTTAAAGGCAATGGCAATACATTCTGTCTCTTGAACTTAGAAGCAAACAAAATAACGTGTAATACTGGATGGCTGGCATCTGGACCACTGTGCCTCCGATGGCTGTGCCCTGCGAGGTCTTTCTGGAAAGGGTGTTCCCGTGGAGGGCCTCAGATTTAACCTGCAAAACGGATTACCAATAACATTTTCTTGCTCATTCAGTTCCAGGGAAATGAATGAGGGATGGCATCAAAAGGCATATGGCATCCTGCTGGTCTGAGGACTTTAGAGCGAAAGTCAGGCCTTTCTCTTCTGTGCTTTCAACTGGCTTCATGACCACTTATTACTTTGTTCCTTGTGACCACATGGGAATCCTTCCTTTGCATGTTTGCCTTTCAGTATCAAGACAAAAACTGTCACCCACCACCCCCCACCTCAGTACAGTCGAGGCTGAAGCACTCCAAATTGCAGAGGGTGGAAATAGGCAGGATGTACACCAGGCTCTGTCCCTTTCATATGGCAACACAGGATGGAATTGGAATCCAGCATCCTTAATCAGTGAGTGATGGAGATGACTACCCACCTGAGATGGGATTTCTCCTTTGAGGAACCACACTCTTATGGACATAAAACAACACTGGTTTTTATCAGTTCTCATGTATACTAAGGGTTTGGTTTCTTAAATCTGAGAAAGAGTTGGTTTTAGTTTTTTGTTTTTTTCCTTTGTAAGCCTTTCTCCTTTAATATGTGATAATAGAAATTTTTCACTTATTATAACCAGGAAATACTTCATTTCATTGCTGTCATGAATATCAAAGGATCATAGTAGAATGCTCTTCCAAATTTTTGTGGCGTTGCCGAGGTGAGCTAGAGGAGAAGTAAATGCAAGATTCTGCTTTATGTAAAGATAACATATTTTATTGTACCTCTGTCCTCTTTTCTCTTTTCATTTAGGTAGATTACTAACAGAAGAAGACTAAAACAACATAAAACAAAATTCATGAAAGAATTTAAAAATTACTCAGTTGGTATGATCATCTTAAAATATGTATTTATACATAAAGCCTTGAATAGCCAAGACTATCCAATTTTATTTTTTTTAAATTCTCTATAAGAAACAGAGTGGCTGCCTCCAAGATTACCAAGTAAGATGCAGGGCAGGAGGATACCAACCACAGGTCTTCCCACCTACTGCATTTCCTTTCCACAGTGTGAGACTCACGAGAGACTATCAGAGGACACAGAGATTAGTGACTGAGGGACAGTAAAATGAAGTAAGGGGGGGCAAATCCAAGGACATGAGTTGCCGCTGACCTTGCACTGCTGATGGGTTGATTCTCCTCCTTGGCGAGTCCCTATACTGAGCCCCAGAAGCCATCTCAACCCACCACTTAACGTGGCCATTCCCACAGATTCACATTATTCACGATGCGAAGTGTATTTCCTGTGTCTGGTTCAGCAATTAAGTGCATGGAGTTTAGAACAGGATTGACCAACCTTCAAGTTCCGGTCCCACCACCTACTAGCTGCGTGATCTTGAGCAAGTGACTTCCCTCCTTTCAGCCTTGGGTTCTTCTATCAAGTCGGGATACCGCCATTTTTCTCTTGAGCCTTGTTAGCTGATGCACAAAGTGCTCAGCACAGTGTGTGGGTGTGGCTGGTATACATAGAGCTCTCAGTCAAACCAATCCAAAAGAATCAGGTCCAAAAGAATCGAAGACGACTCTTTGTTCTCTGCTTTTCAACTTTGCCCCGTTAGATTTAGTAAAATGTGTGTTTGACAGAGCTCCCTGATGGAGTCTCAGCCCTTGCTGTGAGATGTTGTAGTAAGGAAAATTATGAATCAGTCCAGGAGACACTTGATTAAGAAATAAAATCTAGCTGTTAGGACCTGCTTAGTCTACTTTCAGCCACATGCTCACTGTCCCTCCAAGGTATCTATTGCATTGAATTACAGTTCGGCTAAAGAGGACTCATTTTAGAGTCTAGCAAAGCCTGAAAAGTTCTAGAATTCAGGACAAAATCACCGCTCAAGCTAAATCTGGAGATGAAGAGCTTTTAAATCCCATCCCAGGGGCAAAGGGTGCAAGGGACAAATGACGCACCCTATCTAGCCGGGTCACAGGGGCTCTTTTATTAGGTGTTCTTTCCAGTGACCCGAGCCAAGAAGAGGGAGCTGAAAGCAGTCAGGCACACACTCAACTGACTCAAAAATGATGTTTTCAGAGAAGCCTACTGGGGCTTGTTTGCAGAGCCTGAATCTGGGGCAGACAGCTTGCTGCCTCTCTTAATGCCTAGGCTCAGCACTTACTTAATTTGAAATCTATTTCTTTCCTATTAAAAATAAAAACATTCGCATTCACTCTTCGGCATGAATTGTTTTCTGGAAAGCACTGGGGCAACGTGAGATTGTCAGGCAGTGGTATCAGATGGTGACATATTCAGGCTCCCCTGTGACGGTAGGGGGTGGGGGGGAGAGAGCAGTTCAGATAATCACTTTAAATATTTCACTAACACAGTAGTAAATATTTTAAAAGTGTATAGTGATAATGCGACTGTTTCTTATACTCCCATTCCTTTATTTCCAAGAAAACTTGTCTTCTGAGGATAAGCAGTCAAGAGCTCTCCCTAGAATTTTATCATTTGTAATGGATGCTCCTGAATAGTTTATTTTTATTTATACTAGTAGCTGGGGAGGCATGGTAACCTGGGGAAGTGCCAAAGCAAAAAATAATTTTCTACTGAGGAGAGAAGGGTAAACCGCCACCAAAAAAACTGCTGGGTGCCCAGTAGAGTTCTCGACCTCCTGGAGTACTGAATTCGTCATCCAGAAGGGCGTGACTATTCCCAGTCGCTGAAGCTTACCCTGGAAGGTTTAATTCTCCCACTCTTCGAGGAGGAGTGAGAGTAAAGTGCCTCTTCCTGCCTTATCTCTGTGGTGTGAGTGTGAGCATCTTTTCCCCCTTGGGGTCTTCCACTTCGTGAAAATGTAGACAAGGTCCAAATTTTATCCTGCTGCCTACTATTTCCATGAACATTACATAATTATTGAAAGAGCGCATCTTAAGAATTTTCAGGTATTTGCTTCCAATTCATTTTTTTTCCTGATTTACATAAAAAGTCACTTGGAACAGGCATCTTTGTTGCTGCCTTAGTGGGATCTTCTCATGGGATTTCTCAGAGATTTATGTGCTTGGAACCAAACTTAGATCAAAAAAGTCTACAGAAGGTTCTGTAAAATACCATGGGAGTGATGGAACTCATAGTATATTACTGTCACACAAATAATTCTTTCCCAGCTAGGCTGACTGCTGGCCTAGCATGTATTCACTTGGGAACTCTATAAAGGGTACAAAATTTAAATTTGTACCTTCCTACAACCTAGTGAATCTCCTTCCTACAACTTCATCCTTTTAAAAAAATGAAGGTAAAAGTTTTGACTCGTCTCCTTTTGGAAAGAAGGTGCCATGTATAGCACAGTGGATAAAAGTAGAGATGATAGAGCTGGACTCATTGCTAGTCTGTGTGTGTCATCAGGCACATTTCGGAAGGGCTCTGAGAATCCGTTGTCTCGTGTGTCAAAAGGGATAACAGCGGTTCCTCCACAGAGAGGCGATGAGTAAATCCGATGGCATGGGCGAAGAACCCCGCACACTGTCTGGCAGATAGATTATAGCTCTTAGTTTAGTATCAAGGGGTTTTCTTTGTTTAGGCCATTTGACCTCAATCTATTCTATGGAAAAGCAAATACTGGACCTACTTACATAGAAAGGAGTTGTTTAATTTAAATCATGAGGCAACCATTCTGTTGCAAAGAAGAAGAGGCTCTGTTTTGAGACAGCTGGGGCGCCTGGGTAGCTCAGCTGGTTGGTCGGCTGACTCTTGATCTCTGCTCAGGTTTTGATCTCACGGTCTTGAGTTCAAGCCCCAAGCTGGGCTCCACACCCACTTAAAAACAAAACAAAACAAAAAAACCTAGAGAAGAATTTAATGTCTGGTCAGAAGGAGTTCAGATCTGCTTGAGTCGGAGGCGTTGAGGAGTGTGTCCATTGTGAGGAGGCCAAGCAGCCTCCATATAGTACTGCACAGATGCCAGCTTCATTTGCGGCAGCAAAGGACAGGGAGGCAGGCTGGTGCCAAGAAGGAAAAGCACGGAGCCTGTACTTTCTTCCACGGCTTAAGCCCATCACTTCATCTCCTTCCACCTCGTGTTTGGGCATGTTTACATGTGGCGATTTACAGCCTGTGGGAAGCTAATTAATAATAATTCAGATAAAGTGAATGCTTTTCTTTTGGCAAGGGCATTGTAGATCAATTTAAGTCAAATATGTCCAATTCTGTTGGAATAATAAACTCTTTCATAGTATAGTAATAGAGCTACTATAAAATCCACATACTTTATGCAACCTGAATGGAATTAAAGACAAGCAATTAATCTTCTCTGCGTTTTCTGATCAGGGGAAATAGATTTATAGACATAAGGTTTGTACAATTTTTAAATTATTTAGAAACTCGTGTCCCATTTTTTTCTATAAGGGACTTCTGCACCAACTTAGATTCTAAATGTTATTAAAATGTCAATAATGTGCAATCAGTCAATGCCAGATTTAATTACCTTTTACATTAATTTTGTACTTTAGAAATAATGTCAGATCTAATCTCATTTGACCAGTGATGTCCATAGAACAGTTTTTTAATGCCTTCATTTGATAGATAAGGAAGCTCAGGGATGGAAAAGGCCAGGGTCCTACCCAGTTCTTCAGTTAGCGGTAGGGCTACATTAGAACCCGTGGCTCCCAGCTCCTAGTCTGATCACACATCAAGGCTTCCCAAGTGATATAAGCCATGATAATGTCTTCTGTATATCCACACATGGAGACATGTCCTTTCATCTATTGGTCTAGTGGAGAGAGTGGTCCATGAAATATCAAACCTCTAGCACGACTGGAACTTGACCATGGTGGGATTTTTTACACAGTTGTGGAAATTAGCAATGGGTAGGTTTCTACCCATATGTTACCATGATAACCAAGGCAACTACATGGAGATTCTGGAAATCTCCCACAAGGATTCTGATCTGGCAGGTTCTACTCTGGGTTCTAATTTAGTATGCTCTGGGTAAAACCCACAAATCTATGGATTTATAATATGATTATAGGCCTATTAACGTCAGTATTTAATTTTTAAATTGTGTATCATTTGAAATGCAAAAGAGGAGAAGAGTACAAATTTCTTTTTCTCCTACTTCTGCCTCTTATCTACCCAGCTTCCCTGGAACCAGTACCATCTTAATATTCTTCAAGAGCTATTCTATTCACATACAAAGACATAGTTAAGTATTTTCTCATAATTTGGATCATTTTAAGCAAGCAGGTAATCTTCAAATGATCAGCCAACTCCTCTGAAAAGAATATTGACTCTTCTAGAGCACAGGAATTCCTGGTGGTAATCTCGAACAGTGGTCCTCACAGTCGAGTGAGTACGGGAATTACCTGTGGGGCTTGTAACCAAACGGCTGACTCCTCTACTTGGAGCACCAGTGATCCAAAGTAATACTGATGAAGCTCGACATTCACTCCTTAAGCATCTTCCCAAAATAAAACCTAGGTGGCCATCAAAACAGCAATATGTGGTCCTACTAGGTTGCAGGGTCTGTTCCAAGTACTCAGGTGTACTAACTGGTTTAAGCCTACAGATAGTTATATGAGGGAGATGCTATTATCCCAGTTTATAGAGGGAAAACTGAGGCAGGCAGGTTTAGTAACTTCCTCAACTTGATTCATTCAGGTGGTTAGTGGAAGAAGTGGCCAAACTCCAGAAGCCACGGACTTAATTAACCACCAGTCTGTGCTGTCTTCCAGTCCTCAAGACACTGGCTTTCAAATCCTAGCACCAAATTTGACTGAGAGCCTCTCTCGCTTCCTGCGTAGCCCCCAGATGGAAAATGTATAACACAAAAGACAAATACGTACTTTTTTTGACAGAAGAAATTTTCATTTTAAGAAATGCAAATAAAGGTCCTTTTGTTAGTTTCTCTGGTAATCAATTTGAGAAATTTTCAAATCTCTTGCAGCTGTATAGAAACTGTTTAGTAAAATGAGGCATACCAGTTTTTGTACCCAAGAGCAATTTTAAAAAACATATTATTAAGTAATCCCTACACCCAATGTGGAGCTTGAACCATGACAAGATCAAGAGTCACGTGCTCTTCTGACTGAGCCAGCCAGGCACCCCCATCCCCAATAACAATTTTTTAAAAGTATAGTGAACCACATAAAGTTGATACAGAAAATTGGACAGAACGTATAAAATATTCCCCTAGTTAATGTGTGTGTGTGTGTATATATAGAGAGAGAGCTATTTAGTTCAAAGTATTTTTTGTTTGATGGATCCAACATGAGAATTGCAGGAGTTCATTGTTAATTTTTTACATATTATATAAATGTGCTGATAACACATTGTCAACTAGAAATTGGTCCTGGTGGGAGTACTTACATAAAAATCAGCAAAAAGTAAAAAACGGATTTTTTTTCCTTTGGAGAACAGGTTGTTAAACACCGACTACCATACCACCATTCCAGTAGGTCTCCTACCCCAAACCAAATACACACATTTTTCCTTAATAGAGACTTTTAAGAAGAAAGATATTTTAAATAGCACATTACTAAGACTGGCACATTAAATAGAATGTTAATCACAGTATTGACTTCTTAACTTTAATCACTGAATTCTTGCCACTAACCAAAAATGTGGATTAGACACACAGAATTTATCTCTCATCCCTTTGCTATTAAGTATCTAAATAATTATTTCTGTAGTCAGTGTCCCTAAAGCTAAACACATGATTAGGAAAAGGTGCCCTAAGGTCCTCATTCTTAGAGTCCTAGAATGCCAGTCAGAAGTCAAGATTTGTAATAAGTCTTCTGGCAACAGAATGAAGAATGTGTAGTGTGTCTGGGGTAGTTTTGATAAGTTAATGTAGTGATTCTGAGTTTCCTGTCTTTGACTCTCGTTGCATTTACTAAAATCAAGTCTCATTTTGGAATTTTCTAGCGCTGAATAGGCTTGGAATTCCCTGCACAAAATAGGGCAAATGTATAAAATAATCTCAACCTATGGACCCTTTCTTTCCCTAAAATGATAAGCAAGGAACTTCCTCTTTACTCACATTAGTGATGGTTGCAGTTTCAATTTTTGAGTAAATTAAATGCTTTTAATACTATTTGAATGACCTACTCCCTACAATTTTTTAAAATTCCAGTTAACATAGAGTGTGATATTAAATTTCATGTGTACAGTGTGGTGATTCAACAATTCCACACATTACATGGTGTTCATCAAGTTAAGTGTTCTCTTAATCCCCTTTGCCTAGTTCACCCACCTTTCCAGTGGTAACCAACCATCTGTTTGGTCTCTATATTTAAGAGTCTGTTTTTTGGTTTGTCTCTTTTTTGTATTTTACCTTTGTTCCTTTGCTAAATTCCACCTATGAGTGAAATCATATGATATTTTTCTTTTTCTGGTTTATTGCGCTTAGCATGACACACTTTTAATCCATCCATGTTGTTACAAATGGCAAGATTCCATTCCAGTTTACAGCTGAATATTCCATTGAGTGTGTGTGTGCGTACGTATGTGTGTATATATATATGTATTAAATATACATATATATAATATACATGTATTAAATATAAATATACATATATATATAATTCACCTCTTCTTTATCCATTCATCAGTCAATGGACCCACTTGGGCTGTTTCCATAATTAGGCTATTGTAAATAACGCAGCCATAAACATAGAGATGCATATACCCTTTTGAATTAGTGTTTCTGTATTCCTTCAGTGGTGCAATTCCTGGATCATATGGTAGGTCTGTTTTTGAGGAAACTCTATACCATCTTCCTTAGTGGCTGCACCAATTTGCATTCCCACCAATAGTGCAAGAGGGTACCTTTCTCTCCACATCCTTGCCAACACTTGTTTCTTATGGTTGTGATTTTAGCCATTCTGGCAGGTGTGAGGTGATATCTCATTGTAGTTTTGATTTGCATTTCATGATGATGAGGGAAGTTGAGCATCTTTTCATCCGTCTCTTGGCCAACAATATGTTGTCTTTGGAGAAATGCCTATTTATGTCTTCTGCCCATTTATTAATTGGATTGTTTTGGGGGTACTGAGTCGTGTAAGTTCTTTATATATTTTGGATATTAACTCCTTATGTTAGTAACCTACTCCCAGTTTGCTAACCCCAACTACTGATGGTCAAGAATTCAACTTTTGGTGCCAGGAAAATCCCTCAATAGAGGCATGCAATACCCTGTGGGAATGAACACAGTTATGGTGACTAGCATGGTGTAGATGGTGTTCAAGGTTTGTCAAGGGCTTTCATGTTGTCTCAATAGAACTGAGAGGCCTTTGGTGATACAATAGGAAGTTGATTCTGCTCTATGTTTTCACACATTGCTATCATTCTACAAAACTATACTGACACCCCCAACCCTGAAAAAGTTTTCTCTACAGACTTGTGAAACCCCTATCTGAAAAGTGCAGAGAAATAAAAGCTCTCCCAGTTGGAATGGAGAGGAACCTATGTGGGGGGCAGGGCCCATCATTGAGGACTACAGTTCTGGGCAGCATCACTTCTGAATCCCCCATGTTGGCAGGTTGGGACCTTCCACCTCTCAGGACCAAAAAGTACAAAGCCAACTCTCTCCCTAGGAATACCACAATTTGCATTTGCATGAAAAAAGACACTAGAGCCTTTCATTCTTTAAGTTGGCCTCACTGGTGAAAAGATGTTGGAGGGTGAATCCAGTTGGAATCACAAGGTCTGGGTCAGTGTTACCCCATGCCATGGACTCTGGAGCAATGACTTGTTCATGACAAGAGCTGTTGGAAGATTTTCAGGAGGATTTTTGAATGGATAGAGAGAGGGAGATTTGAGATGAGGAAAGGGATTGTTCCCTTGTTAAACAGACTTGCAGAAAGTCTCGTGTCCCAGGTTTCTCAAATGTAGCTGTTCTCTTCAGGCAATTTTATCTAATTAACATCTATTTTTCACTTCTTTACACAGTAATCAGTGTTCAATTACTGGAACTCAACTGCTGATGCTAAAAAGTACTGAAAAATCAAATTCATACAATAAATCCTTAAATGCCCTCATCATCTCCTAAACTAAGACAAAAGAATTTGATTCTTTGACTACTCCCTCTTTCTTTTACCTACATACCTTCATTCCCTTTTTACAAATCCTTTGTGATTTTGGTTCTATTCCAAAACCTATTACTGAAGGCCAGAGGGCGAGAGTCAAAAAAAACCAAAAAACAAACATGAACACTAACCCAGAAGTTTCCATCTAAGGATAGTAAGGGATTTAAATATTTACACATCCTAATATTTATTTACTTTTAAGGAATCAAACTAATTTTGAAGAGTATT
The DNA here is from genome assembly GCA_004024625.1 of Mellivora capensis. Classification (NCBI taxonomy): domain Eukaryota; kingdom Metazoa; phylum Chordata; class Mammalia; order Carnivora; family Mustelidae; genus Mellivora; species Mellivora capensis. The sequence goes on from PISX010011728.1 coordinate 18,325, forward strand.
TTATCTAAAGTTACTATTCATGTGTGTATTTGCTACAGAAAATTTCAATCTCCAGAGGAAAAAATGTTGTTGCCCATTTGCACAAAGGCATTAAAAACATGACTCATGCTTAATTAAGTGGCTAATTAATGAAGTTGGATAATGATTTTTAGATCAAATTTCTAATTCTGTCAAATTTTTCATGTACAGTATGAACATTTTATAACATGTTAGCTACCTTAAATCTTTAAATAAGAGGGGAAGGAGGAGGAGGTGGTAGGAGAGAAGGAGGAAAAGGAAGAAAAGGAAAATGTAGGGAGGGAAGAGAAAAAGTGACATTTTATGTGATTGATGTGAAAAATGCAATTATACAATGTCATTATAAAACTTAGGGGGTGACTTTGCTATTCTAAGTAAAAAGAAAGGGAGAGCCAAGATTGGCTAATGGCTTCCTACATGCCAAATATGTTGCATGCTTCAACTCATTTAAAAATCTCAACAAATTGTTGAAAAACATGTATTATCCTTGACAGTAGGAAACAGGTTCCCTGAGTTTAAATGCCAGGATTAACACAGTGAATCAGCAGTTGCAAGATCAAGCCTTGGAGCTGTTCAGTGCTGCTGCCATGATGTGTCTCTGTTTCAGTGGCAGACCATTATGTCTATGATTTCTTGATAATTGGTTGTGAATTCCAAATCTTTGAACATGAACTCAGCCCCTAATTATAATATGGTTGATATGAAAATAGCCCAGCCCACTATACAAGTTTGCACATTGGACTTCAGAACAATTGAGAGTCAAAGGCAATGTATTTCCTCAAGAGTTAAGAGAATTCATAAGCATCACTCTTCTCACAGCAAAATCAAAACACAAAAATCAGTGATGTTCTGTTGGGGTTAAAATACAAACTCCTTACTTTTACAGTCTTCTGGCTGTAAAGATATCATAGCCCTCAAAAGACAGGAGAATTTGCTGGATTCTAACCCCTGATCTCTTGCTTGATCTTAGACAATTTTTTCCTAAAACTATACTGATCAATTATGATCAAAGAAGTATTTTTTTCATATTTACACTGAAAGTACTCAGTTTTGAGGTCAGCATCAAGTAGAAAAAGTGTTATAGAGGAACCCTGGAACCCATGGACTATACCAGCATAAGATTATAAGGAGGGAAATGGACACACTCCCAGGACAGTGGCCATATATCCTCCTTTGGTATAGTCTGTTTTTCACATGTTATCCAGCATTATTCTGAATAGTGCCCCACCCCTTCACAGAAGTGTCCCAGTTTGGGTGGTATATTCTGTGGTCATTCTCCCTGAAGGAAACCTAGATCACCAGAGCAGACACAAATTTACTTCCCACTTTGAGTTTTGCCATGCTGAGAACATGCAATATTAATCCAACATTATGAGAGGTTAGTAAAGCTAAAACCAATACATTACATAATGAATGTTACTTATTTAATGTATAAGATATGTTGAGAGACAGCAGTTCTTTGTTCCTCTGCTATGGTAGATTCTGTGTGCAGAGATGGGTAGAGGAAGTTCAGCTAGGCTAGGGAGTCAGTGACAGATGTGGGCTTGAATCCTAGCCCTACCACTGGCAACATGAATGGCCTTGGATCTAGTTTCTCAGACTTCCCTCAGTCTCAATTGCATATTCTTTTAAGGACACAGAGATAATACCGCCTTCACTTGGGGTTGTTTTTAACAGACTAACTCAGGCTTTAGATCTGAGGAAAGACCTTAGTTTAAATCTACTTCTACTCCTTCTTCATTGTATAACCTTGTACAAGTAAATTCACTTAGAGACTCAGTTTCCCCATCTACATAAAATGGTAACAACAACAGGTGCTATGCGGGGGAGGGTGTTTTGAGGACTGAATAATACAAAGCATATTAAAGTAAGCATGTCATAAATTTTTATTATCATTATTTTGAAATATAGAATAGTACAATAATAAGGCCTATAAATAATTTGTACCAGAAATTTAGTTAATGCTGCCTTTTTAAAAAATCTGGCCACATATTATTAGGTAATAGGCCCAGTTTAAATCAATTTTCTTAAGATTTCATATAATTACTCAAGATTTCACATATAAATTATACTCTTGAAGTGGCTGAGCTAAAACCTCAAATGACAGTTTTCCATAAAGCAAAATGACAATTGCTAGACTCCATTACCTTATGCAAGCTCTTCTGTATGTTGAGCTCTTTCATACTTTGTTTTTGACTAATTTTTTGTCATGAAAATTTCAGTTTGCTAAGCCATTTATTAGTTTTCCTTCAAGACAGTTTATCCAGATGAGGATAATTAGCATGTATATTTCATGAGGGTAAATATAATACTTAAGATAATGTGATTCCCTATGATTCTAGAAATGTTTACCAAAATACAACTAAACTGGCAAATACAAAAAGCTGTCCTAATATGTCTGACTACACACAGTATATATATGTATATACACACATACACTATATTATATACAGTTTGTAACATGGATAGTGTGTGTACACACACACAGCAAGTGTGTGTATATAATTTTCAAAGAGACACACGGGCATCAATTCACACACACATATTCATGTACATGTAAGTTCCTCATCCCTTTGTATATATTTTCAACTGAGAGAAGTAAACCAAGAAATCAATTTAAGATGCTGTTTCCTCACTAGAAATAAGAATATTCACTAATACTCTATCTGTAGCAATGGAGGCCAGGCAGTAAGATCCAAAGAGATCCCAGAAGTGCACCGGAAGGACAGGGTGGGAGAATGACAGGAGCGTGGGGGGCAAAGAGTACAGACAGAGGGCTGAGTGTGAGTGTCTAGTCCAGCAATTGTTAGATACTTGACTTTCCTACTGCTCTTTTCAGAATCCTGACAAATGAAATATTAGAAGTAGGAAGCTCATTCCATTTAAGTCTTTCATATATTTCCCAAAGTGTGGGATGCATTCCAATATGGGACTCTGATTTTAGGTGGCACAAAATGGTTGTTAACCCTGAATTAATAGGCATAAAGTTATTCCCATTTAACTTTACTGTCTGTCCTCTGACTACAGTGAGGAGACTCAGTTTGAACAGCTAACTCCACATTCCCTTCCCAAATGGAGAGCAAGTCTCTAGTGCAGAGCTTTGGAAGGAAAGAAATTTTAGCTAGAACAATATTTTGCTTCCATTATAGATACTTTTAATTCCTTTCCATTTATTAATTTCCATTCTGATTCTCCATTTAAAATTATACATAAATGGTAGGACAAGTGACACACAGACTCAACAAAAGTGATGACAGTGGTCCCAGGAGTGACATTTGCAAACATGGTGCTGCTGCTCTCACCTATGAGCAGAGGCTGACTGCCTCTGCTGCCCACGCTACTGTGCTGAGCAAAAGAGCCCTGTCCTCTACGCTTCTTCCTTCGGGAGACTCCCAGGCAATAAAAAGCATGTTTATACATGGAAAGAGCTACTGTGCAGATCCAGCTGAGGCTCGGATGTACTTCCCTTTCCAGCATCCATGACTTTGAGTCTGTTCTTTCTTACTAGTTTATTCAGTCTGGGGATACCGTGGTCAGAAACTGCTATTCCAAGAACGCACACAGGTGCAACTCCAAGAGCACAGATTCCACTAGAGCAGACAGGACAAGCACATACAGAACAATATTCATGACGAAAACAGAAACAGGAGCCAAAAAGGAGACTTGTGTTCCGCCCTCTTTTAAGAAGGTGACCATTTAAATCACTGATGAAGGCCATGGCAGGTCATGTCTATAGACGGGTTATCCACCAGTACAGAGGTTTGCTGTGATTGACTTTCAAAAGGGTTTGCATCATGCTTTTATGTTCTTGTTTCTTCAATATTAGTGTAATATAATGCACATTGAAAACATTTGTTGAACAAGAAAACAGAATTGATAGGTTGTGCTACAAAGACTGGATATTCTGGTACTTATCATTTTGGCGTATTTCTTTACAATCTTTCAATGCATACGGGTATTTTTCCCTTCCTTATATTCATGGTACAGATACAAATTCATATCCCACTTTTTCAGCTTACATTTTCTATGTAAAAATCTTCCAAGTTAAATATCTCCTTACTGTAACAATAGTTTTAATGTCTGAATTAATACTCAATTTAAGAAGACAAATCACAGATAAGCAAATTATTTCTTCATGATGTGGTTTTATGCGATATTTCAATTTTTTTAATATTTTTTTATTCACATATAATGTATTATTAGCCCCAGGGGCACAGGTCTGTGAATTGCCAGGTTTACACACTTCACAGCACTCACCATAGCACATACCTTCCCCAGTGTCCATAACCCAACCACCCTCTTCCTACTCCCCTCTCCCCGGCAACCCTCAGTTTCAATTTATTTTTAAGTAATAAAATGTATCTATGATGTTTAAAGTTATAATTTGATATTAACATCCTTCTCCCAAATTGGAATCAATTTGTTTACTGGACAGAACTTCCCTACTACACTACCAGCTGTCTGAAAACAAGAATTGCATTTTCTCCTCCCGATGTCCCCAGCTCTGCCTTGTGCATAGAAGCTACCTAATATGTGTTTGTTGAGCTGAATTAAATACACTTTTTTTTCTTTGATAGTTTCTTACTCTTTAGTGGAGGGATTGTAAGCAATTACTTGGCAGTCATTAGTTGCTAAAATAAGGGAAAGCCTACAAATACCTGCTTAGAAGCTAAAATTTGTTATGAATATCTTGGGATATAAAAATTGCATGTTCTTGCTTCGTCTGTTTACAGTATAGCTTTGTTTTGTTTTTAAATACTGCATTTTGTCTTCATTTTCTCATCTAGAAAGTAGCTAGAAAAGTGATAAAATTCCTGTCACCTAGGAACCTAATAAAGATTTAGTATGAATTAATAGGTAAATGGGAATTTTAGATGCAATTCTGACGCAGATGGGTACATCAATAAATGCCCAGCTGAACCTTAATGTAGCAAGACATGATTATGTTTGTTTCTTTGATAAGTTAAAAAAAAAAGCAGCCGAATGCAAAATTGCATCAACGCTATTTGAGATAGATGCTAGAAACTTTAATATATCCTTATATACTAGATTGATACTTAATATCAGTTTGTATTTGTTCAGCCCCCCATGTGGTTATGTGTACCCACATGACTGAGTTCTGGCTAATGCAATGTGAGCAGAAATTATGAGTGCTAGTGTCAGGTCAGGCTCTCTTACCCAGAGTCCTCTTCCTTTCTCCGTATGGAATGGAAAGGACTTCCACGATCTAGAAGAGTGGGGAGACATAATATATACAGGCACAAGTCCCTCAGTGTTTTAGTAGAGCAGAACTAATAAACTACTGGTTTAAGCCCCTGAGAGTGCAGGATTTATCTGTTACAAAAGCCAGCAGAAATTTATATTTGCTCATTTCCAGAATGTTCCAGATGGGATTTAAGACAGCTATCTTGTCTGAACAGCTTTAAATAAGAAAGAAAATGTCTAGGAGCCTTCAGCACCAACTAATTAAAACCAGGTAATCTCCTGTCAGACTCCCCTTCATTCGTGAATACCCACACTTCAAAAGAGTCCAGGTTTTCATAGAACAACAGATAAGATTCAAGAATCTGAACTACCTAACAGAATGCTCTTCCATTCGATTTTATTTTCCCAAGGAAAATTTATTAATCTTATGAGAGAGAACGAGTGGTCCTCCGTGCTCAGGCGTTTCACTGAGATCGGCCTGAGTGGATCGTGAGGACTGAGCAATCACGGCAGAAAGGCAGGCAACCTTCTCTTAACTCCCCAGGGAGGCACACATTTCATAGCTCTTTCAACTCTACCTTCAGACAGATTTAAGTTAATAGCAGGAATGTCTGCCCGAGATCATGGTTACCTGAGTTTTCTCATTTGGGCTCCGAGATACTTGCCAGCCCTTAATATTCACCTTAATAGGCTGCTCCAGTGCCCGCAGATAGGCTGCCGTGGAGGTGGCTGTGTCCATCAGGAACGGTGGTTAGCGCTCCCTTCGACCGAGAAATTTTATATGTCTAAAGATATGATCTGCAATTTCTCCAAATAATAACACTAATAATAGCCACTAATAAAACTCCGACTTTATATGCACCATGGCATTCTGTTCTCACAAGGACTCTGTAGGATAGTTACTGTAATTCCCATTTTAAAGGTAGAGTTAAGACTTAAACACATTTGTATTTTGTACACCTATCTTCTTAGCCAGTACCTTATACTGCCTTGCAGATCTGAAACATCACCTATCACATTTGGGAGGCCCTCAGCACCTCAAGCCAACTACCCTTTAATAATATTAATTTCAAAGAGAGATCTCAAAGCCAGACAAAAAGTGCTTTTCTCTTTAAAAGCTTTAAGTAGAATGTGCATATTCTGTATGTCCAAGTATTTCTATGTAGGCCAAAAGACTCAGAACTGTGGGAGAAGAGCAAATAATTTGCATTTCAAAGGGATGAAAATAATCACAAGAATAGAGGGCTCTCCAATTTGAGAAAAGATTAAACAGAAACTATTAATTAATGACTTAGGACAAGCTCTGCTAATTGTTTACTACTCACTTGAATACCAAATGAACTCGTGTTTTGAAATAGATACAGTCCAGTGGAAAGCAGATTCAGAACCATGAAAAGAGACACCAAAGCATAGCCCAGGGGGGAAGATGGGGAAATTTTAAAAGGAAGCATTACTTTTTAGTTGCTTCAATAGTTGTTGTCTGAGATGAGTTTTATTTAGTGGTATTATATGAGAAAGGATGGAAGCAGCACAGGATAAGGGATAAGAGGTCCCTGCCCATGAAACTAAAATATTCTGCATAGAAATAGGGGCTCCATTATTGACTAGGACTATATGACCTTTCGCAAATGACTCAAGGAGCAAGAAAGATGTTTCTCCTGAAATGGAGACAAAAGTACTTCAAACAGGCTGTGTGGAACCCTTACTAGTCTTCCACTGTAGTTAAGGGCATGATATGACTTCCAACTTCTTCCTGGGAAATTCAGAGAATAAATGGTAGGCTAGACAGCCTCTTTTGTGGCAGGCAGAGGCTGCTGGATTGGGATTATTCTGCACTGACAAGTCTCTTCGGGGCAAGTGAGTTTTCCCCATGCAAAATGAGGGCAACATGCAGGAGCGCACCAGTACAGAGCTTGTCTTGGGTCCCTTCAAGAATGCCTGCTGGGAGGGTAACGGGGCTCCTGCAAAAACTAACTGAAGGTGACGATTCCTAGGGAAGATGGCAAGACTACTCCACTAGCCCAGAAGAGAGATTCACTCATCCAAATCAAGGGAACTACATCTGAGATGTCCTTTGATCATGTGAGTCCCAAAAAGCCCCAGATTTTGATCCAGAGAAGGAACCAGTTTTAAAATCTGCCAGTCCCAGTGCATACTAACTTACCTATGAAAGCTCCAGTTAAATAAGAAGTTTCTTCATCTCCTTACCTCTTGAATCAATTATAAAGGGACAATAGGGAAAAAAAATTAAGATGCTATCGAACTAGATCTAGATCCTGCCTGTTCAATTTACTAGTTGAATGACCATTTTATATTAATTTCACTGCATTAAATCATATTAATAACTAATTTTCATACAGATAGATACTTGCAATTATCATTTGGTCGGAAGCCTATATAGATAATGTGAGATTTTTAACAGTCTCTATCCAAGCAACTGGCAATCAGAATGCTATCTTCAGCTATTGACAGAACTGGCAATCTGTGTGTAATTAATTGAGAGGTATCTACAATGGTGGGTAACTGTTCACCTACCTGCATGAGACACTGAGTGATTAATCATTACATCTGTGATTTTAGTTTAAAAAATAGTTACCTTGGGGCACCTGGGTGGCTTAGCGGGTTAAAGCCTCTGCTTTCGGCTTGGGTCGTGATCCTGGGGTCCTGGGATCGAGCCCTGCCTGCGTCAGGCTCTCTGCTCAGCGGGGAGCCTTCTTCCTCCTCTCTCCCTGCCTGCTTCTCTGACTACTTGTGATCCCTGTCAAATAAACAAATAAATAAAATATTTTAAAAAAATAGTTACCTTGGGGGGTGCCTGGGTGGCTCAGTGGGTTAAGCCTCTGTCTTTGGCTCAGGTCATGATCTCAGGGTCGTGGGATGGAGCTCCGAGTTGGCCTCTCTGTTCAGCAGGGAGCCTGCTTTTCCCATTTCTCTCTGCCTGCCTGTCTGCCTACTTGTGATCTCTCTTTCTCCGTGTCAAATAAATAAATAAAATCTTAAAAAAAATTTTTTTTTAAATAAAAAATAGTTAGCTTGTAACAGAAAACACCATGGGTCCTCTCCAAATCTGGCTTTCATGTTGGCCCTCAATATTTAAAGTTTCCATTTCCACCTTACCAAAACTGAGTTGGGAGAAAAAGATACAATGCTTTGGAAGGTATTGGAGATCATGTAGAAGGACAAATTTTATTCTGTAGAAAATTCAAATCCAATCTTCCTGCCAGGTTAGGGACCTTGGGGTTCAATCTCAAGTTCACCTGGGGTCCTTCAAAGAACTTAGGTAACCCCGGTGAATTTTAAGACTTACACTGAAATTGATTTCTTAGTTCTCAGATGTTTTAAACAACTTTCACAACTCTTCAGGACCTGATTTTAGCACAGACCAGTATTTCTGAATTTACAGTTACCACCTCAGGTGTAGTTTCAGACTCCTTTATTCATTACATTTTTTCCTTTTCTTACCCACCTCCCTCATCACCCACCTCTCCCTACTGGGAAATAGCTTTCATGGAAAAAAAAAGAAAAAAGAAAAATCCTACCATTAGCTAGTGTGAAGGTTTAAAGAGATTTCTGTGCTCTCCATTTATTGTTTTGCTCCCTTGCTCAGTTGCCAGTTAAAGAACTAAATTAATCATAGAATTCCCAGAATAAACAATTTATCATTACCTTAATGTCTATTAATGTAGCTGTTTCTCTCCTTTATAAACATTCTTTTTAAACAGCATAGAACAATGATCATCTCTTTCCTTTACTGCTTGTTTTTTGTTTTTGTATTTAGATAAAGGCTGCTTAAAGCTTTTCCATTTCTCCGTATCCCTGTGTCATCTGTTTGAGGACCTCTTTCTCCAATATTTGCCTAATCTGTACTTAGGAAATCCAGGTCTTCCTTTAGCACGCCTTCTCAACAAACCAAACCATTATCCCTTAAAAAAAATTGATAATGACCACTAATATTTATGTGGTAGGCACTGCACATGGACTCTCTTTAACCCTCACCTTCATTCTGCTTTAGTATCATAAATGAACAGAGGAATTAAGAATCGTAGCCATCAGCAGCCTACCTATGTTCCACAGCTAACAAATGTCAAACAGACTTGGAGCCAGGTATTTCTGGGTCCAAATTTTCACTATTTCTGTTCTTTCTTCTTTAAGGCTACTTCCTGATGTTTTTGTTTGTGTTTCTTACATTAATAGGACAAGCTTTTAAATAAATACCCAGTGCAAAAAAAGTATAAGTATGAAAATACCCAACTTCACATACTAGTTTTAGAAAGGTGTAATCATTGTACCCGAGAGGCCCTTTGATCAGAACTAATAGAAAGGCCCTAGTCAGCTCCCTACAGGTTTTAGTTCCTGCTTTATTCGTAATGAAACGAAGTTCATCTTATCAAACCTTGGTCACAGTCAGACATGACAAGAAAGCTTTGATTGTAAGGTTTCTGCTGACAGTGAAAGCTAAATGGAGTCAGCAGTTGGCCCTTCAAGACTAAAACTGAAAAATATTTGTGATGAGAATAAAGCACAACCTTCCTCCACAGTTTCCAAAGTGCATCAAAGAACTATGATGAGATAGGGCCCCAAAGTACCTACTTCTGCCTCATTGAAAGACTGTAGAGTCTGATCTTCCAGATCTGAAGAGAGCCTGTCCGCTGCCGGCTTGCTAAGTACTTATCCATCCTTCTTCGTGATGGTCCTTAACTCTGAAACAAACAAACAAACAAAAATTTAAGGAAAAACTCCAAATACTATCCATCCTAGTTGAGCTCCTTTCTGGTTAAATTGCAGCTATGACTGAATAGCTACTGTCATTCCATATGTTAGACATACTTAGCCAGATTCAGGGATCCAAGCAATAAAATAAACTTTCCCTAAAACATTACTGAAATAAATCAGAAATAGGATGCCAGTTATCTCCATATCTAGCTGGTGATATGCAGATTGGCCAAACTCTGCCAAAGAAGATTAACTCTCCGGCAGAATTTATGAAACAAAACAAAAACAAAAACAAAACTCACTTTTTACCATCAATTCAAAATAAACTGAAGACTACAGAGTGTGTAATCAAACGTCTGCCTTGAACACAGAGTCCTGTAAATGCAACAGAAAATACATTTTCCCTGCTCTACTTTAAAAATATTTGAAAAATGCTATTTTCAAGGAGTAAAAACATCATTAAGTTGCCCAGTGAACACACACATGCTGGCCCACTGACAGGCACAGGTGAAGAAGCCAGGAATTCCTCATCCTCTGCCTTCCCTTAAGCTTGCTCTCTCAGGGAATGGCACCAAGTCTTATCCAGTTGACAAAAAGGCTAGAAATCATTTTGGCACCTTCCTCTCCTACATCCCTCACAGGCCATCCATAACTAAAGCATTTCTCTGTTCTACTTCAGAACACATTTTCAATCTGTCCATTTACCCAAGCCTATTCCTATGACCCTCATCGAGACCACTTCTATTCCGGCTTGAATTAATGCAACAGCTTCAGGAGTTTCAACTTTTTCCCTCTTGCAAATCTATTTTTCATGCTGCAGTCAGATTAATCTTCCCCAAATATAAATCTGATCATATCACTCTTTTGCATAAAACACTTTAATGTCTTGCTGTTGCCCTCAGGATAGAGTGAAAACAGCTTATCACGGTTTACAAGCCTCTTGTAAATCATTCCTCTAATTACCTCTTTGGCCTGTCTTCTGTTTCTCTCCTGTATTTGCTCCAGCCAGTATGGATGACTTTAATTCTCCAATCACAGAGGACTTCCATTGCTTCTATGCCTTTGTACTCCCCATTTTCTTTGCCTAGAACTCTCTCTCTCTCTGTCCATAGAGGATGATGGTGGAGGCTAGGAAGCGAAAATGGAAATAAACTGTTGCCAGGCTGCTATGCATTTTATCTGAAGCAATTTGATGACACCTCTAAGTAGGCTGTGATAAATTAAAGATGTATACTATAATCCTTAGAAAAACAAAAATAATATACATAAACATAGGCAGAAAGGCTAAAGAACTGAAATACAATACTCGAAGATTTAAATAGGAAAAAGGCAAGAAAGGAACAAAAATTTCAAATGATGACAGGTAGGCAACAAATAGCAAAATGGCACCCGGAATACAATCATTTTAGTTAACTATATTTGGTATAAGTGGACAAAGCAAGCTCACAGAAGGAAGAGACTGCAGAGATAGAGGGACTGATTGAAAAACAAGAACCAGCCACCTGCTGGCTATCAAAGAAACTACAGAGACCCCAGTATGTTGAGAGTTAGGGATGGAAAAAGATACACCCAGAGAACATGAAGCTCAAGAAAGCTAGAGCAGCTACAGTGATCATTCAAAAGGAGTTGAAGACAAGGAGTGTTACTAGAGACAAAGATGGACTCTAATGATAAAAGATCTATAAAACAATCTCAGTGAGTTTCAAAGGACTGAAATGCTGCAGAGCAATTCTCTGACCACGAAAGAATTAAGTTAAAAAAAATACAATAAGACTCTAGAGAAGATCTAACTGCATACTTGGAATAAGCTACCTCTATCCTAAACCATCCATCAGTCAAAAAGAAGCATAAAGTAAAAAAAAAAAAAATTGAATAAGTTTTATATATATATATTAAAACTTCTGAAATGCAATTAAGCAATTCATGGGTTTATAATTTTAATAGCTTATATTAGAAATGAAGGTCTGAAATCAATGTTCTCGGATTCCACCTTAGGAAGATAAGAAAACAAAACTTGCCAACCAAACCCCGATGAACGTGTACCAAACATCTGTGCACATTAATTATTTCCTTACGGTAGATCTTCAGAAAAAAAATATGACTCCTCAGATCCACCCTCTTCTGGACGCAGTCGGTACATTTACGGCACGGCCTATAGTGATAGATTCACAGCTGTCTACTTGTCTCCCAGTGCCTCAACTTGTGTACATTAAATATATAATTTTTTGTATGTCAGTCATCCCTCAATAAAGTGGCTTTTAAAAATTCAAAGTTAGGGAAAAAATGGTTCAAAGGGAAGCACATACTGAACTTAGATGTATTTAAGTTTAATATATCCAGTGACCTCCTCACTGTTGTCTCTGAGCCTCCTGAAGGCTGTGCCCGTTCATATTTCCTCCATCAGTTCCTTCTACTCTTGCTAATTCTGGGTAAAAATTGGGATTAAACTTAGGTTAAAATGATATGTTCCTGTTGTTTAACCTGCATTTCTTCGCTTACTGGCGAGGTTGATCATCTTTTCACACACTGATTAGCTGTTAAATTCATTGCCTCATTTTCTATTGACATTTACCTCTTTTCCTTGTTGATTAATAAAAGCTATTTATTTAATACCAGACTGATCCTGGTCTTTGGGTATTCAATGTGTATATTGTTTATTTGATTGTTATGCTATTTTTTTAAATGCATGCAGTCAAATAGATCATTTTCTTTCATGGTTTCTGGCTTTATTCATAGAAAATGCTTTTCAACTCTATTATAAAATTACTGAATTTTCTTCTAATACAATATCTATTCATGCATTCTAGTTCTTAATTTATCTGGAATTTATTTTATTGGACCAAGTGAAGTTGTCTATCTTTTCCCACTAAATATCTAGCCAATCATTTATATCTTTCTCACTGAATTAAAATGCTACCTTCACCTATACTAGCTTTTCAAATATACTTTATGTTAATTCCCTACTTTGTTTCATTGACTGTATTTTCACGTAGCATACTGTTTTATTTTGCATATCTTGTAGGGTCTGTTGCCATTACTACTATTTAATTAATTTCTGGTTACTGTCACATTTATCTTCTTTCAAAGAAAGAAATTTTGAATTTCTCAATATATACATAGATCAGAGATATATTTGGATTTGAAAAACAATGTCTTTATAATATTGAATCTATTATGTCTCTTTTTTATGTTTTGTTCTCTTAGTGGGGCTGTCATATTTTGTGTATTTCTCATTACATTTATTGTAAAGAATTTAATTTTTTTTCTGAGATCCTATGACTAATCATTTGTGAAGATATTTTTTAAATGTTTTGTACCATGTTAATTTATTTTCCTATTCTAATCATTTTTCAGGTACTTTAAACAATAGTTTGATCTACAAACAATGCTAGTTTTACCACGTCCTTTCTAATAATACCAACTCCTATATTCCTAAATAATGGATTTTGGAGCACTATCTGTATCTTTGCCTTGTTCATTCAGGGGCACTTCTCTAGTGATTCACCATTAGGTTTGATCCTAGTTATGTTTTTATGGATATATTTATTTAGATGTAGACATAGCTTTACATGGACATACAGACATATATGTAAACACTATGAATGGAGAATTGTACTTTCAATGTCTCTTTTAAGAGTGAATTTAGGAGTGAATACCAAAGTTGATCAAATACCTTTTTATCTGAAAATACTGTTTTACACTAATGAGACTTGAGTAAAATATGGTGTTTGTGGATCAAGTGTCCACCTCAGGATCTCATGTAGAGAAGCCAAGCTCAAGAATAACCCATCTTACTATTCAGTTGAATAGTAAGTTCAGGGTCTGCCTATCTACTGTTAAATCATACTCCTCTCCAGTATCATCTGATACCTATTTACGTTCAGTTTAAGATGTTCACTGGGTTTGAATTTGAATATGAAAGGATAGTTAATTTATTATTTAATTTTTTTTTTCTTAAAATTATAGCATTTTCATCATCATAGCCATTATGGTGCCTTCATTCTGTCTCTTTCCTATAATAAACACAAAGCATACAAGGATTTTGAGGATTTTTTTGCTTACCTCAAAAAAGAAAATTTATGAAGGCATAAATGAAGACTTAACCGAATTCTGAAGGATGTATTCTAGCTGGCAGTTTTTAGTAGAAAGCTTTTATATGAAGGAAATGAAGCCTCAGCCTCTTGTATTCAGTGTAACTTTGTTTGTACTTTGAACCTAAGACCCTGATATCAAATGAAGCTTCTCTTAGCTTCATTTTGAGCAGAGGATGATATCCCAACATTAGAGATGTAGACACTGATTCCAACTGAACGTTGGGACCATGACATGAGCCAAAGGCAGACAGACGCTTAATGACTGAGCCACCCAGGCACCCCTACCTATCCATATCCTAACTCAACTTCTCTTCCTGCCTTCTCCTGCAGGCCCGTGACCAAGGTGTAGACTAAGAGGTGGAGTCATGCTTCACACGGCCATATCATGTTGGCAGCCATTCCTGGGTCTGGCTGTGGTGTTACTCTTCATGGGATCCACCATTGGCTGCCCTGCTCGCTGTGAGTGCTCTGCCCAGAACAAATCCGTAAGCTGCCACAGAAGGCGGCTGATCGCCATCCCCGAGGGCATTCCCATTGAGACCAAAATCTTGGACCTCAGCAAGAACAGGCTGAAGAGTGTCAACCCTGAGGAGTTCATATCCTATCCTCTGCTGGAGGAGATAGATTTGAGTGACAACATCATCGCCAATGTGGAGCCTGGAGCTTTTAACAATCTCTTTAACCTTCGTTCCCTCCGCCTCAAAGGCAACCGCCTGAAACTGGTCCCCTTAGGGGTCTTCACGGGGCTATCCAACCTCACCAAGCTGGACATTAGTGAGAATAAGATTGTCATTTTACTGGACTACATGTTCCAGGACCTGCACAACCTGAAGTCTCTAGAGGTGGGGGACAATGATTTGGTTTATATATCACACAGGGCTTTCAGCGGGCTGCTTAGCTTGGAGCAGCTCACCCTGGAGAAATGCAACCTCACGGCAGTACCAACAGAAGCCCTTTCCCACCTCCGCGGCCTCATTAGCCTGCATCTGAAGCATCTCAATATCAACACTATGCCCGTGTATGCCTTTAAAAGACTGTTCCACCTGAAACATCTAGAGATTGACTATTGGCCATTACTGGATATGATGCCTGCCAATAGTCTCTACGGTCTCAACCTCACGTCCCTCTCCATCACCAACACCAACCTGTCCACAGTCCCCTTCCTTGCCTTTAAACACCTGGTGTATCTGACCCACCTCAACCTCTCCTACAATCCCATCAGCGCCATCGAAGCCGGCATGTTCTCGGACCTGATCCGCCTGCAGGAGCTTCACATAGTGGGCGCCCAGCTCCGCACCATTGAGCCTCACTCCTTCCAAGGGCTCCGCTTCCTCCGTGTGCTCAATGTGTCTCAGAACCTACTGGAGACTTTGGAAGAGAACGTCTTCTCCTCCCCTAGGGCTTTGGAGGTCCTGAGCATCAACAACAACCCCCTGGCCTGCGACTGCCGTCTCCTGTGGATCCTGCAGCGGCACCCCACGCTGCAGTTCGGGGGCCAGCAGCCCATGTGTGCCGGCCCCGACACCATCCGCGAGAGACCGTTCAAGGATTTCCACAGCACTGCCCTTTCTTTTTACTTTACCTGCAAAAAACCCAAAATCCGTGAAAAGAAGCTACAGCATCTGCTAGTGGACGAAGGGCAGACGGTCCAGCTCGAATGCAGCGCGGACGGAGACCCTCAGCCTGTCATTTCCTGGGTGACGCCGCGGAGGCGTTTTATCACTGCCAAGTCCAACGGAAGAGCCACCGTGCTGGGCGACGGCACCTTGGAAATCCGCTTTGCCCAGGATCAAGACAGCGGGACGTACGTTTGCATCGCCAGCAACGCGGCGGGGAACGACACCTATACGGCCTCCTTAACGGTGAAAGGCTTCACCTCAGACCGCTTCCTTTATGCCAACAGGACCCCTATGTACATGACAGACTCCAACGACACCATGTCCAACGGCACCAATGCCAACACTTTCTCCCTGGACCTCAAAACTATACTGGTGTCTACGGCCATGGGCTGTTTCACATTCCTGGGAGTGGTTTTATTTTGTTTTCTCCTCCTCTTTGTGTGGAGCCGAGGCAAAGGCAAGCATAAAAACAGCATTGATCTCGAGTATGTGCCCCGAAAAAACAATGGTGCTGTTGTGGAAGGGGAGGTGGCTGGACCCAGGAGGTTCAACATGAAAATGATCTGAGAGTCTAGCACTCACGCCGTTGTTTCTGGGCCGGTGTTGGTCACCAGTGAGACAGCTGGCACAATCAATGACTAGGTCAGAAGGTGGCCTCGGGCAGCTGCCCTGTGTCAAAGCAGGGTCCATGGGAGCAGGAGGACTTCTCATGGAGACTCTCCACCTAGAGGGAGGCAGACAGACACGTGTCGGAGCCCTTCACAGTGGGATACTAATTGTTTGCATTGCAAATATCGGCATTCTGGGGATCTCAGTAATGAACCTGAACCTTTTGCTCATGCTCATGGACAGTTACTCAACATTTTCTACCACGGCAAAAACAAAAGAAAAAAAAAAACAAGGAACAACCTACAATGTAGGATTTACATATTAAAAGACACATTTGTCAAAAACATACTCTACAGAAAAATTTGTATCTATGATTCTCATTTGTTAAAGCCTTGCATCATACCACATTGTTGGTTCAGCACCACAATGAAATCAATATATTCTTTACTCTTTTTTTTTGAAACATATATGCTGTATATGTTTTAAAGCAATATGAATGAGAGGTTGTGCTTTTAGTTACTCACCACTATAGATCCAAGTGTGATTTCACCTTCCTTTCCATAGAGATGACCCCAAGACTAGATCCCTGGAGTTATGGGTGGGGAGAGATGTGGGACCATGCGTTTGTCTGATATAGGATGCCAAGAATAGGGCCCAAGGCAAAACTGCTCAACTCTGTTAACTTCTGTTACTATAAATAAAGGCATGTGCCTAGTTTTGATACAGAATGGAATATTTTTTATACTTGTGATATCACCCTGGACCAGTTTACTGTAACAAAGCCCTCGGGTTCTCCAGAAGGTTGTGTGCCACTTAGTTGTACCTGTAAAACGCAAAGTAGGTGTTCGTGAGGAAGATCATCCGTTTAAACACAACTTGGTTTTACTTTCATCAGTTGCTGCTAATGGGTTAATAGGAAGAGCACGTAGCTGTTTTCTATACTCATAGGGTAATACTGACCTTGTAGCAGAGATCAAGGATTCGGATGTGCAAAAGCTCTGTGGATAAAAAGGAGTTCTCCTCGGATGTCAACATAAACCGGGGTGACCCAGATAAGCAGCCAAGGATCTGTTACAGTGATAGCTGTCTGAAGCCTGGACTGCTGCCAGTCACAGGAAGTAACCAGCTACCACGCTGATGTTTTCCATTCAGATATGTACTGTACATACAGTATTATCTTGAATGGGTAACTTCAGGGCTTTTCCCTGCTTCCTTTTAGCTTGAGAATTATCTTGTGTACACAAGAAGAATCCGTCTCATTTTTAAAGAGGTGAGGAGAAACAAGGTTAATTAAAAAGCACTGGTTTTTCCCTCTACTCTACAACAGACTTGAGAGTAGAGGGAAAAACCAGGCTCAAGAGTCCTACAAACAGGTTAGATTGTGCAGGTACTTTTACCCCTCTGACCCAAGGATCTCTGTCCAGTTCAGTTTGTATTAATGACTGTTACTCAAAGTTAAAACATTATAGTGTTTGTTTGTTTTTTAATGGCATCCTGCCCCTACCACCAGTGATCTGGTTCAAATGAGACATAATTCTGTTTGGCTAAATGTTCAGTGAATGGCTTTCAAGGCATATATTCATATCTGAGAAAGCACTGAATGCAGAGTGGATTCCTGAAATGTGATCTATTTAATCAGCAAAGGACAGATAGGAAATGTCCATTCTTTGTACATTTGAGAGGGACCTGAAAGTGAGCCTCCTTTTGGATAGTGAATGGGAAGTTTCTGAGGTTTGTTTCTTGACATACCGCCTGGGGGTTTGACTTTCAAAAAGCTGGCTTTTTTTTTTTTAATCATTTGAAATTTTGAGGAGCTTCGATAAAATTAAATTGACCCCAATAAAAAAGTGACAGGTCCAGAAATCGTTTTGCCGATTGGATAGTAGCACAGTTAAACCCCTTTCTCCCTTAATAAAGGGTGGAAATGAGACAGAAAGATTGAAGCATTGCCTCTTTAAGTCATTTTTCATTTGACTTTCCTAATGACTATCATAGATCTTTTAGAAATTCATTTTCCACTTTTGGAAATTACTTCATATTACATATCCAATATTACAAATCAAGACTTTTCTGTAACTCCTATTTCCCATGTGCAGGTGGAATGGGGTCTTTCAAACTGAAAAGAGAAAGTGGAGGGCTAGTCTTCCATGACTTAATAGAAAATACTTCGTTTTGCACCGTTGTATTTGCAACTCATTGTCCAACAACAAGAGAAAACATCGAGCAATTAATAAAAGGGCTTTGTGACTGTAGCTGTTCTTTTCTGTTAAATTAAAAGTTGACCAAAAGCAGCTTAGTAAATGAAACGGAGTTCAAATGAACCCATCCACAAAAAGATTAAGTGAAAAGATTTTGTGATTATTTCATTAGAAGAAGTGAGACTTCACTCTTTTAGGGACTTCCACACTCTGATCTGTGGAACAAGTATTTAAGATCTCAGCAAGCACTCTTCCAAAAGAGAGATTGGATAGACTACTAAATTGGGAAAATGCTGCATTCTTTAACCACATCTTGACATTTAAATATACATGAGCCTAATGAATTCTCTGCAAGTCCTGTAAAAAAGAATTCTGTTTAATATTGCTCACCTTAGGGTTTCTCTATAATTTATTTGAGTGCAAAGCTTTTCCTTTTCTGATGTAACTTAACATCTTGAAAAACTGTAGTTCCAACAAACCCAGTTTGGTCCACAGTGAACTAAGGTTGTGCTCTTCCGAAGTATTCCTAAACCCAGTGTTACCACTAAGAGCAAAACTACGATTTGAATTGGGCTCCAGCAGATAATAAAAAATATACCACCTGCAAACGTGATCTGGTCATAAGAACGTATTGGCCAGATATTTCTTGGAGAATTCACTACTTTCTTCCAGAAACATCACAGCAATGGATTTATTCTTAATTCAATAGCTACTTAATTTTCTCCATTCTCACTAGCGGTGCAGATCTTGGGTTCCTTTGTATATCTGTAAAGCTCTGAACATGGGTTCCGTTAACTAGCTCTAGGGCTTAGTATAGAGTTACACATAAGGAATTTTCCTTTGTGGCTTTAAATTACCTCTTGATTAGAACAAAGTAGACCATGGTAGAGAATAACAGCTCAGAGAGCACCCGGGCCAAATTCTCTCCTAAGTAGACCTCTCTGAGTCACCCTCTTCCTAGAGGATTTGTTACAAGAAGAAATACAGTTGTTTGGCTCAGCACTTAGTTCTAGGTTGACCAGTTCAGGGGTGTGTTTGTGTGTGTGTGTATCATTTTCAAGTAAATGTTTATTTTCTCCAGGTATTAAATCTCTAGAAGAACAAATTCTCTAACTAGAGCCCTAATAGTCTGAAAGAATTGATCCATGTCTGAAATGCATATTACCAGAATAAAGTAACTCACCAATCTGGCTTATTGTGTTCCTGGTGAGGGATTTCTACTTGTCCAAATTCTCCTAGTACTCACTTATTTAAACCTCATTTCATTTTCACTGCATTTATAATTATGAGCTTTTCAGATATTCTCATAACCTGAAAATGTAAACCAAGAATTGCCAAGATTTACAATCCTAGCTCCTGAGGACTTGGGTCAGATTTCTAGTTTTGCTCAAGCTTCTCAGAAATTTTGCTTCTCACCACCAACTCCCCAGTAACAGGAAGGCATTCAGGATTTGCTCTACAGAGTCAAGGGTAGATTCTTTTTTCATTGTTTTTGCTCTCCTCAGAGAAGTTCTCAGAGAAGCCCAGGAGTTATATAATCTTCTATGACTTTTTTGGAGAAAGGATTATTTAAATATCACCTGCATTGACACCTGACTTTTGTCACTTTCCATGACTCAAGTAGGAACAAATATATTTATATTTTAGAATGTACAAAAGAGAGGATGTGATCTTAGAGAAGAAAAATTGAGTACAGTCCCATGTAAATTAACTTACCCTTCCAGGTTCTCCCTTCATCTCTGGGTCAAGACATTTGTTTTAACTTCAGGGACTGTGCTCAGAAGCTGTTCAGCAACATGTAATATGTCTTGAGACTTTCTAGGAAAGAAAAAAAATACATCATTTTCAGCATAGAAGGCTAAGACTTGAAAAAAAGACATTATCGAGGGTTTAAAAAAAGGTTAGAGAGAGATACTTGGATCCATTTTAATTCTATTTCCTCTGTTGCTAAAATTTACAGTTACAGTCTTCTGAGAAAGAATCCTAAATTATGTACTTCTTTAAATTTAGTTTCTGTTTTATCCCTATTTCCCATGTCCCGGTCACCTTTATGTAACTCATATGATCTATTCCAAATGGATTTTGTGGCATATGAACCTAGTAACAAAACCTTTGGGGCCAAAGCCATTCATTCTACTTGGTCCTTAGGTAAAGATATATCATTCTTTATTACTAGGACTGGGATCTAGCAACAGTCCCCATTGGACGTGTACATCCTATGCCTGGTTATTTCCATGGATTTCCCACCAATTGCTTGGGGAGCTCTGTCCTTTCTGGTAGAATCCTTGATACTTTCTGATTGAGGAGTTTGAGTTACTTTGCCTTTGTGTGCGGCAAGCCCGGAGGACTGAAATATTATCTGACTTGTTGATTTCAGAATTACACGTATTGGTTAGGCACCAGACGGTGCTTCCTGATATTTTGGCAAATACTTGATGAATCTCTCCACTACTGTCCCCTTAGCTCCTTCAAAAGCCATCCCCAAGAGAACACTCTCATTCTTACTATAAAGTATGGCGACTTCACGACTGAAGTCTACAAGATCAAAATGCTAGCTGATTTGCTACGTTATTTACCTAAGTCATATAATAAAAACTGGGCCTAAGGGCAATAAAAGTCTAGATTTGCAAGGTTTAGCCAAGTCAACTATGGTTTAAATCAACAATGACAGGTTTTCAAATCTGAAATTGGTTCATCTGTTTTGAGAGCAGTACATGTGGCTGTATTTCTCAAAAAAAAAAAAAAAAAAGGAATGAAAACTGCTTACCTTGTGTTAGCTTGGCCTATGATAAAATGTTTGTAGCAAATATATATAATTAAGAGGTTTGTCAAAGGTTTATTTTTCTAAAACAGGCCTGGAGCTGATGTTCCTCTTTCAAAATACCGGAATCTGATCAAGACACACTTGAATATGCCTCAGACTTCCCATCTCAGTTGGCCAAGGTCTTTAATGCCACTTTTCCCTCTCCCGCCCCCATCTCCCTGGAGAAGATCCTGGGTGGGAAAGAGGAAGAGAGCTGGGACTATGCAGTCCCCTGAGACAGCCCACAGAGCGGAAAGCTTTGGTATCCCCCACGTTCCCGCCTCCTTTCCGGAGACCACAATTGAAATGATCTCTCATTCTCCAGCTCTGCCCTCCTCTGCAGTGTCATCTCCCTGCCGCTGTCACACCTCATCAATGAATGCTCTCTCTGGGGATAAGTCTGCTTTCATTGGTACTCAGAAGTTTTAGGTAATTGTTAAACTAGAAATTGCTTTAAAAAAAAAAAAAAACCTCCAGCCTATCTCACATAACACTTTAAAAGTTAAGACTTACCATTCACATAATCACAAGCTGACAGCACTGTGCAGGTGGAGTGATTCTGATTTTTTTCTCTCTCTTCTAGAAGCAGGTGGGTTGATATAATGCCAGCCCTAAATAGAAGCTTTATTTATAGCCTCAGCAGAATGAGAAAAGAGCTGGCATAATCAAGAGGATACTGCATATTTTAAGGAAGGCTTTACCTTTAATATGCAAAATAGCCATTAAGAAGACAACAGAAATGTACATTTACATTCTGTTAAACCGGTTAACTGTATTAGTTCCAGTAAAGTTCAAAAGATAACCTTCTGTGCTGAAAATGGGTCAAAGATTTTATGTCTACTCTACAGGACCAAGAAAAAAAAAAAAAAAACCAGAAATTTGGTTGCCATATTAACTTTCTTCATTTTGGTACACACCTCCCATTCTAAATTGCTTTAATATCTTTAATCTCCACTACAATATAATCAGTACAGTCTACAACAGCACATAATCAACAAGTAATGATTAAGCAGGAGATTAACTCAAACTTGCCAAAAAACTTCTCACGTTATTTATAACGATATGTGTTTAGCAAGGCACTGACTCATACACAAACATATGTGATAGCCAGAGATGGGAACTGAGCCACAAACTTTGTTTAGAGGCTATCTGAAAGAAAACATACTCTTCTCCTCCGTAATTATAAAATCAGGTGTATTGCACACATGGGTTGCTTGATAAGCAAGTCAATTGTCTTACTTTTTTTCCAGAGTTTGGAATGGCCCAAATCATAATTTAAAAACTATTGTTTATATATACATATATAAATATGTGGGAGAGGGTGGTTTGATTTTTTAAGTGTTTAAAATGTAACTGTTTTAATGACTGATATGCTTGAGCAGGAGGGAACAAAAAAAACCAGAATGTGTATCTGTGCTTTTCTTTGATTTTTTTTTAAATCAAAATCTTATTCTGGAACATCCTATGACTGGATGGAAGCTGAAACAACCTACAGAACTTTTTTTTTTTTTTTTTTTTAATGCCTGATAGTTTTTGTTCTCAAAAAATTAGTGCTAATGACAAAAGTATTTCAGTTTAGGTTTGTGTCTGATTGACTATTATTAATTCATTGTTGTGCACATGTTTTTTTTTTTTAACATGCATGTAAAACCAGGTTAACTTATTTTATTAGTATGTAAAATAAGTTAAGAAAACATGTTTTCTTTACGGATGTAAAGGGCTTAAGCATCTGACATCTCAGTTAAATCCACTGGGATAGTATTAAGTAATGAAATGTAATAAAACGTGACTGGAGTCATACATCAGAAAATATTTCCTTATTGAGAGAGGCAGGTTCTATGAGCCTTACCGGAAACATGAGGTTGCTTATATATCTTTAGCACTGTTACTAGATCAAATAATCTAATAATCTTCAATCGAGGCAGATGCTAATCCAGTGGAATCTGATTCTAATGTCAGGGTAGGTGGAGACCACTCAGCAGAAATCAGAGGACAAGCTATTAGGTTCTTTTTACGCAAAATTACCAAGGGGGCCATGGTTGGATCTGCTGGCTATCCAAATCTATGTAATGTTAACCCACTATAATCTATTTCAGTGAAGATAAATCCTGTATCACTTGAAAAATTATCCCAAATTCATTTGACTTGCTTATATGAGCAAGTAATGGGCATGACTTCAGGCACAAAGGGTCCAACCAGCCATACATGTAACATCTAGCTTTTCTCAGTTACTTTTCACTCAGCCAACTATCAGTGATTCAAGACATCCTAGGAGAGGAAGGCACAACACATTTTCAGAAAGATCGCTCATCTCCAGGCAAACTGGTAACGAGGGGAAGAGAAGACTATCTAGTTCTAAAAAGCGAAAGAGCTAAAAATATAGAAACTGCACTTGTGCCATCTTTCTGCTGAACATGAAGGTGCTCTCTCTCTCTCTTCACTTTTGGTCCTGACGGGAATGGGCTTCAGGCAGCCACTGTCATCCCATGAGACCATCTTCCTCCCCGATGGCTTATTAAATGCCTTCCAAGGAAGAAGGAGGAAGTGGAGGAGGAGGCACCAAGCTGACAGGAGGTCTTCATAAAGGACAAGAAAGCCCAGGATTCACATCTACCCAGCAGCAAACACTTCAATTCTCAGACTGCTGGCTTCTTTAATTGCAAAATGAAGAGCTTGCCGCCAGAGAGGGATTTCCTTCTTCCTGAAGATTCTCTAGTAATGCCAAAGCTGCTTGGGTAAGAGTCCCATCTCTGATAGTGTGACTTTCATTTTATACTATTAAACTCACGGACTAAAGTAGGTGATCCCTGAAGGGAATTTCAAATGTGTTGAGTATACCGCTATGCCAACATCACAAGTTGGGTTGGCCACTAAACACACTGATCAGGAAGAAGGTTCTAGTACTTCAGCACTTGTTCTTTAACAATGGGAAAAAGGTAAAATCACTAAGTCAGATTTTTTAATGAAAGCTAAACGTACTTTTAACTCAGCCTGTCTTTGGGCTCTACTTACAAAAGACACACTGGCCACGTGCTGCTTTGTACATTTGGAAGCCCATCGTAATTTTTTTTGCCTCTGGATTTCTCCCACCACCCCCCCCCCCGCCCCCTTCCTCAGTTTTGAGCATACTGCACCAGCAGGCTTGCTGTTAAATTTCTCTGTGCCATTTAATATAGTCGAAATAAATATTTTGAGTTCCTACCTACTCCTTGTAAGGCAGATAAGTTTATTATAGAACCTGATATTCTTTTCTTAATTACTTCATTGTCAGAACTAAAACCTAGGACATGAAGATTAATGTGGCATGAAGCCAAGCTAAGGAGGAAACCTCAGTGGAATTTCTAGAGAAATTCACCTAGACATTCTGCCAGTGACTGTGGAAATCCTAAAAACACTGGCTTCTAGGGTTTGTCACCATGGTGCTTTTCATCAACCCTTATAAACTTTATAAACCACAAAATGCAAAAATTATAACCTTCTATCAAAAAATGCAGACTGAGAAGGAAATCTGTTAGTATAGCTACATAGGCATTGTCTCATTCAATAATATTCTGAACCAGGTAAGTCAGAATGTTGGGACATGTCAGTAAATCTAAGTAGAATAGGTATTTTTACTGCCAGATACACACACCTATAAGAACCATCTAGAGAAATAATAAAAGGCAGACGGAAAACATGTATCATATCTGAGGATTCTCACTGTTCTACTTGGCCTCTAATTAGGAAAACTAAGAAGAGAACTCAATCACTAAGGAGTCGGGGTCTGAGAGATGAAAATCCAAGCAGGGTCTCCATTAAAAACCAAAATACTCCTCTACAGGTTACCTCTTTGCTTGGTAGACCCAAATCTTATATGTGATTGCAAAAGTGACATCTATATTGAATATAGTGACTAATTTGTTTCATTGTCACATTCAGAAATACATATATTTACCAGACTTCCCTCCCCCACTTCTGGGGCAGAAATAGCATTTATACGAGCCTTTTCTAACTGCAGCATGACCTGTCATATTCAAGCTCAAGCATGCTAGTACCAGAGCACAGAAACAATTCCCTACATTCAATCTATTCCATTAGCCCCGGGCTATTAGCTGGATGTACAAAAAGATGAATAGATTATAGCTGCTGTATACATTCAGGGCTCTCATGAAAGTTAAACACTTCCTTGAACACACATACACACAGATCCATACCATGGCATCCAGAGTTTCTTAAGCCTCAATGTATAACAAACATCCTCCTGGAAATGAATTCACTGGAGCCCAGGACAAATGTGCGATGCAAAGTGACCACCCAGCCAGCTCCGCCATCTTGATTCATAAGAGCTCTTCTATCTTAGCAACACCTGCAGGATCAGTTGCCTCTGCTTTTGTGGTTTCAAGATCCTTCCATGGCACTCTGGTTTCAATACATGGAAGCTCTTTCTAATCCTGAGTCTTCTGGAGTTAAAAAAAAAAATGAGTTCACAGAAACAAAGTAACTGGTTAGTCAAGAGAAGAGTAGTTCATTGTTTTAGTTCAATATATTTTAAGAACAGCATTTGATAAGAACTGGATAGCAGAAGCTTTTCAAGTGAATGGCAATGAGAAAATAGGTATATACAAGATAATTTCACTTCAAAGGAAAATAGATCGTGTTTATGTATGTATCACTGCCTCTAATACTGGTCTTTGTAGTTCAGGTTCCAAGTCAATAAGTACACAAATTCCTTATTAAATATTACTTTAAATGTATGTTTATATCCTTTTAAATGCTGCCAATATTAGCTCAAATACATACCCACAGGAAATTCAGGAATCTACTTAACTCTTTCCTTTTTATCCTTGATTAGAAATTGCAAATCAGATTTCTCCAGCTTGTTTTAAAATATGTAGAAATTTTAATTTTTCATTTATCCAAGCACAATCTACCTTTCATTCATTCATTCATCCATCCTTCTAAGTCATCCATTTAATCATGCAACATCTATGGAGTATTCATTATCATAGTAACTCAACAGCACATCGATGAATAAAGTCATTATCAAATTGTGGTCCAAACTTTATTCCTGCATTTCTCCACTTTAACTGCTTTGATGTCCAAGGTGATCACAACCTACTTCTCATTCTTTCATCCAAATCATGTGGCTTAGAGATGGGCCTTAGTGTCCAACTAGCCAGATACTAATCTGGCTTTAAGGACCTACCTGCTTTAATGATCCACTCTCAGGGAGTCAGAATAGTTAAGTACTGAAAAAACAAGGATCTGGGGTAAGAGTCCCCAGGGCTCTGTCCCTGGATTCACGTTTCTTTACGAACAGGCTACTTAACATCTCTGCATCCCCATCTCTCAAAAGGACCATAACACTACCTACCTCACAAGGGTGCTGTGAGGCTTACCATGAAAGCATGAGGGGATGGTATGTAGAATTGAGGGCCTATTACAAAGGTGCTACAGGATTTAGAGTTGGCTGGATAAAGTTATTGAGTACGAACCCCTCTCCCCCTGGGAGTCCCAGGTCTGCCAGGTCATATCAACTCCCTTTACAAGCAGAATCTAACACGGCACTGGCCATCGATTGGCTTGGTTTAACTTTAATACAACCTCTACAAGATATATCACAAACCCCACTCTCTTTGAGAGTTGTTGGCTTGGGAAAATTATTAAACTAATGTTAACAAAGATAATAAAATGATTCACTTCCAGGTGCTGGGGGTAGGGGAATAGTTATTTATTTCAATATGATTGAAGAGTTTGAATGGGTATCTTCAAGGGGATGCATTTTATTGGAGAAATTTGTTGCCTAGGGCTTTCTGTTGTTTTCAGTCTGACTCCCCAGCTTTCTGTACCATTGTTTTTACATACATCCCCTTTTCCCTTTCAGTGGAAGGGAAGCTATAATCCTCCACATTTCATGATGATTCTTTTAATGAAGTCTGTTTTGCTCAAAGGACAAATCCTTTTCGACAACTATTGTATTATTTTCTTAGAGGGCCGTTTTTTAATTGCCATACTGTTTAGCTAAGCCCTATTGTCCTGGTGTCCTTCATAACCATCAGTTGCTTTAAAATAAAGGGGTGGGAGGGGGGAGCAGATAAGCACATTGTTGTAATTGGTTTGTATGTTTGAATTGTCTTATCAGAAAACAAGGTTATGAATTTCATCTGTTGAGACACAAAAATAAAATAATTTCCTAAAAAAATTGTATTTGGTTTTTGAATGTTCTAAAGTAGCATTTATTCTTCATCTTTTAATGTTTCATTAGTAGTGTTTTGCTATTAATCATAGGATAACAAAGCTTAGCCTTCTATATTCATCAGTATTGCTCAATTCTTTTTTCATATATAGTTGGGAAAGAATCAAATAAAATTGTTCAAGATTTAGAACTGAAAGAAATCAGGAAATGCCCATTCTCAGGGATCTGCAGTACAAGGCTGACTGTGGAATTACCCAAGACAAACAGGTATGAAGGAAGACCTTTCAGGCTATACAGTAACATCCCTTCTCCCCGCCCCAGTGCAAAATGTTACTTCAAGTAATGGAAAATGACCAGGAGATATTATTTTTATCAGTAAGAAAACTCTAAAAAATTAGGTGTAAATAACTGAGCTTGATCCAAAAAGAAAAAATCTCTGGCATAATAATTTAGAGTAACTCCTCCTTGCCCCCTGCCCCCCACCAGAAGAATCCAAAAACCACATTGGTACCTGAGCTTGGATTGCCACAACAAAATACCATAGATTGGGTAGTTTAAACAACAAATTTCTTTCTCACAGTTCTGGAAGCTAGAAGTCCCAGATCAAGATGTTGGCAGGGTCAGTGTGGTGAGAGCGGTTTCCTTGGGTTGCAGACGGCTACTTTCTCACTATGTCCTCATGCAACCTGCCTTTCCTTGGGGCATGCACATGGAGAGAGGGAGATAGTTTTAGTTTCTTCTTTTCCTCTTTTCATAAGGCCCACCAATCCTATCAGATTAGGACCACACTCGGGTGACCTCAATTTCCTCCTAGAAATCCTACCTCCAAATACAAACACATTGGGGGTTAGGGCTTCAACATATGATTTTGGGTGGGGGGGATGGCCAGGACAGGTCAGTCCATAGGAGTTGATTTCTGCAGATTCATCAAAATGCTACATCATCTTTCTTGATCATGAGCATGAGAGGTGGTATATAATATGAGGAAAGGCAAGTTAGGAAAGTTGATATAAACTAGCCAAGATCCACTGAAAAAGGATTTCAACAACTAGCAAAGATTCCTGTCCATGTTTCACTTCCTTTACTACTCCTGGACTCTTTAAGACTCTGGCCTAGTTATTTTCTGCAATTACATATGATGTTTCATTCTACAGCCCCCAAGTTTTAAAGAGCTTCTGATTTCTCACAATACCCCCCAGAGTTCTACTACCATTTCTCAAAAAACTTAACCTCTTAAATTTCTTTCTTATTCAATACCATTAGTTAACTTCTTTCTGGAATACCCATCCCTGTCTGATGCTCCTTTCAAACACTTCAAGTTCTATTTTGACTGTGACTCTATCTCCGTCTACTAAAAAAAAAGCCTTATACAGAGTCCATGTCAAGGAAAAAGATAGGGCAATATTAGCCTCATGATCCAATATTTACTCCGAGTCACCTGCACCATCTTCCGGGTAAGATTAGCTCACCCATGGGAGCCAAATTATGGGCTAGTTGCTTGTTCTCCATAGTTATTTTAGTGTGGAAAAGGTAATCAAAGTGCTGTTGTATGAACAAGCACAACAGCATTTGCCGTGACCATTTGCTTGACCTGAAGAGTCCTGGTGAATAAAATGTAGAAATGCCAACGGTGTGTTTGAAGAAGAGAAGTCCCCAAACTGAAAGATGCTCAGATGCCCACCTGTCCTCCTGTGGCTGTTCCTGCTGGGTTTGCAGATATTAAGAAGCAAGGTGCCAGGCTCAGGGTGATAAGCCAACATCTGTCCAATACACTCATGCTCTCTGATGTTCCCAGTGAACCAAATGCAGAGTCTGAAGCTGGGCTGCAAGGATTTTGTCCCTACTGGAATAAAAAAATTTCCAGAAATCAAAAAGACGTCAGGAAAAGAATAAAATCTTCCTATGAAAAAATTTTACTTTCTCAAAGATTAGACTTGTGTTTACTAGGCTAGACACCCTCGTAGGAAACACCATGACCTTTGCCTCTTGTGAGCACTAAAGGAGTCAAGGCCACCAATGGTTTCTTAGCCCCTCCCATTCTCCTTGTGTTCATCTGACCATTAGTTAGCAAGCCTCCTCAAAGGTCACCCTTTCAAAGGACCAGGATGAGACATAGGACACCAAGATAATTCAAAACGGGTTTTATTTTTCCTAATTATAAAAGTAATCTATACTTGCTTACTGTAGAAAAGTGGGCAAATAAAGAGATTGGAGAAAAAATATCTTATATTCCCATCTTTCCAAAGCACAGTTACTATCCTCTTATCATTCCTTTTGGTCTTTCCCAAGTGATGAGCTAGGTTTTAAAATAGCAATTTACCATCTTTCGTTGCTATTACCGTAATTCCTTTCTGCTCCCCCGCCTCCTGCCTCTTCTCCCTGCTCCTTCTCTCCAAGATGTATTTCAGGACCTCTCGTGATGGGGCAATAACACAGTTCCCAAAGCAGAAACAACCTACCTACTCTCTCATTCAGGACCTCAGCGAAGGGTTCTGAGAAAATCCTCGGTAGTGATCATGACGGGAGCTGCAGCTTCAAAAGTTCATTTTCTTAAAGAAAGTTACTCCCAGCCCAGTCGACTGGTCCTCGGAGAAATTTGCAGAACCAAAAATGAGAGGAAATACTGGATACCAATTACCTGGTGTCTGCCACATACCTGGAACTTGACCAAAAAAAGCTCATTCGTCTTCCTCAAAGTCCTAGAGGCAGGCCGTCTCTTTCTTGTTTCATAGGATTTTCACCTGATGCCCACTCTAAGATCTTTCTTCTTTCTGTTCCTCCACTCTGCCCCCAACTCTGAAACTCTCATAAGTAGAACAAAACCCCTGTCATTTCACAAGGAGGCCTCTAAGGATCATTGCTGCCCTATAACATATTCAGCTTCCTGAGCTCCCTTTGCTTTCAGTTGAGATTTGAAACAAATCTTTTGCACCCCACCCCCACCCCCTGCAGCTCCCCTGGATCGGATCCCTTATCTGTTCCCTGATGTTCTTTGCAACAATGTCCATCCAGGTGAACTCTTTCTACTAATGTGGATCTAGTGAGAAATGCTCTGAAAATGCTATTGTAATTTGGAATTAACTGAAATGATAGTACAGCATACCCTGCTGCCTGCTTCTACAAGTTGACTGCCTTGGGGCACTTGGGTGGCTCCGTGGGTTAAAGCCTCTGCCTTCGGCTCGGGTCATGATCCCAGGGTCCTGGGATTGAGCCCCGCATCGGGCTCTCTGCTCAGCGGGGAGACTGCTTCCCCTTCTCTCTCTGCCTGCCTCTCTGCCTACTTGTGATCTCTGTCTGTCAAATGAATAAATAAAATCTTTAAACAAACAAAGCTTGACTGCCTTAATGGGCAAAGGAGCGCTTTGGTTCCTCTGAAGTTACAATCCCGCATCAGTGATCACAGCCAACACGGGAATATGTTGCTCCTCAGCTTCAAGCATCTTCCGCCCCCATGGAAATGAAGGGTCTTAGGGGAAGTTGATTATGTAAACCAAAGAAAACAGAAGTACAGGAAAGAGAAGAGGGGAGAAAAGAGGAAGGGAGGGGAGGGGAGGGGAGAGAAAGGAAAAGGAAAGAAACAAAAGTTGTGCCACGCACCAGTAGAGGAAACCCCATTGCTTTTTATAGGAAATTACCTTTGTTTCTTCTACAGAACTTCAATGTTTTAATGGAAGGAAGATAAATCTTGGGGTAAATGAAACACTGATGTGGGCTGGCCTCATTTGGCATCGCTGGGTATTGTGTAAGTCTGGAAACTTCTGCTAATTGGGAAGGAGAAAGAGGGAGATTAATGATGCAGATGGACACTTTGTGGCAACTCTGACCCACACATCACAACCACCTCCCCCAGGAGGATGGAAACCATCTTCCAGTTACCAGGAAACATCATTACCAGTGGCTGCCTGCTGGAAATTCTTCTCATTCAGGGACAGATACGCAGAATGACACAGAGAGATTCCAACACAGAAACCTTATTATTTAGGTTCCCAGTTGAATGCCTGCACATTAAGCAGGGACAAGGCCGACCGCCCCTGTGGGCTTCTGCAATCCTTGACACACAACGCGGACTCTTTGTACACCTCCTCACTGCTGACACTTTGCTATAACCTTCTTTCATTCATCAGAGTATTTCTGCGCATAGTGTTCTTCGCACAGTCCTTATATGGTCACATGTTCAGAGAAAGGACTCTACACTCTAGGACACTTTCAGTGAGATGAGGAACGAGGGAGCTGCTATCTGGTCTCTTTGTAAATCATTCACTCGCAGGCAGCTTCGATGGGAGGGGGAGGCTGCGTGTGACCGCTGACGCCAGGCAAGGGGACAGCTAGTCAGGGCCTGTTCTGTAGCTACCTGTCTGTGTGGAAGTCTTCCAGACTTTATTCCTGCCTTTGTCCACCTCGTAAGGCGGGAAACAGTGTGTTTCAGCTCTGTCGTGAGAAGCTAGGCCAGGCATTCAGTCCAGTGACCCAGGGAGGGGAAGGCCTCAGCAAAAACTGCTATGGGCCAAAGGCTCAAGTTTACTTCCAAGGAGCTGCTTTCCTGGGAGTAAAAAAGCTATTGAGACTGGACTGTCCCAAAATGAAAAGCCTTGGGATCAGGCTAATGGCTAATGCAGACATTTGCCACTTCAGAAATATCTTCAAGGAAAAAAAAAAAAAAAAACAAACGGTAAAGTAGTATGTAAGGTCAAAGTCTCTCCTCTGTCCCAGGGAAATTCTTACAAAGGTGGTGAAGGACTGTTGAACGTCAACATCCCCTTGGTAGAGGGATAGCCTGCTAGGGAGTTTGGCATACAGTAGGTGCTCAGTAAATGAATGTCACATAAGTGAGTACATAGGCTAAGAAGACAGGACATGGGCGCCTGGGTGCCTCAGTGGGTTAAAGCCTCTGCCTTCGGCTCAGGTCATGATCCCAGGGTCCTGGGATCGAGCCCCGCATCGGGCTCTCTGCTCAGCGGGGAGCCTGCTTCCTCCTCTCTCTCTCTCTCTGCCTGCCTCTCTGCCTACTTGTGATCTCTGTCAAATAAATAAAATTAAAAAAAAAAAAAAGAAGACAGGACATATCACATGGAAGCATATTCACAGACAAGCAGTAGGGGCTTACCTGCATGAAGCTCTTTAACAAATCGTTCACTTCTTGTGGGGACTGTAGGTGTGTTTTTAATTATGCAAATAGTAAATGCCATTTATAGGACCATTAAAAAACAGAAAATAGAAAACATAAAATTTCCAGTAACTCAGAAAGAGATAATACACTGTTAACATTTATGTAGTTAAATCAACATAAGCATAAACCACTTTTTCTATATAGTACATATGGATTGTTAACAGATGTCTCTTGGTTCATAAACTTCTTTTTCTCTTAGCATTTTTCTTAAATTTTACCTCTACTTTTTAAAAAATTTTATTTATTTACTTGAGAAAGAGAAAGAGAGCATGAGTAGAGAGAGATGATAGAGGGAGAAGCAGGCTTCCCATCAAGCAGAGAGACTGAGGCGGGGCTCCATCCCAGGACCTTGAGATCATGACCTGAACTGAAGACAGATGTCTAACCAACGGAGCCACCCAGGTGCTTCACTTAGCATTTTATTGTGAATCTCTTTCCATCATAAATGGCTGCATGGAATTCTACTAATTGTACTCTAATTCATCAACAGGTATAAATACCTGTTGTAGGGTATTTAGGACTGTGTATTAGAGGTCTTTGGAAAGAAATCTTTATTCATGTTCATAATTATTTCTTTATGCTAGATTATTTGGAATAGAATCACTGAGTCAAAACTTAATGCAACTTTCTGAGGCTTTTGGTAGACAGTGATACCAGAGAGAGGCTGACTTAGGGTTCAAACAGTAAGGTAGAAGAGGACTCTTTTCCCTGAACCTCATGAAATGCTCTAGGTTTTGATGAAAACATCAATAACAAAGATCGTCACTCTGTCCTTTTCTATCAGATACACTTAGATTCCACCTGACCCTACATCATTGTACAATAGTACCAGATTCTTTGTTTACAATATTTTTTTATCATCCTGTGTAATTTCCTCTCGAGTTCTTGCATTAAGAGGCATATGCCCAATAGTTTCTTTTGAGCGTAGAGTGGTTACTGGTTAAATCCAAATTCACTTGACTGCAGTATTCATTTGACTGCAGGCAAGAAGATCCCCTCATTCATTTACTCAGTAATCACAGAGTGAATACTTTTAATGTACCAGCCACTCCTCAGACCGGTGCTATAAAAACCCGAACCAGACAGATAAAACCTCTAACCATAGGAGCTTGAATTTTGATAGAAAACATTCAAAGAAATATACAATATAATAATAGGTAGCCATAAGTGCTACCTGGTGCTCTAACTGAGGTAGTCAGAGAAGTCCCTTCTGAGGAGATGCCTGGGTGAATGGACTGATCAAACTGTGCTTACATCTGAGGTAAGTGACTATCGGAGAGAAGGAAGAGCATGTGCAAAGGTCCTGAGCAGGAAGTGAGTTGGATATGCTCTAAGAATGAAGAAATATCAGTATCATGACAGCAAAGTAGAAAAGACAGGGTAAGAAATTGAGATTGCAGAAAGGGCCAAACCAAGTAGGGCCTGGTAGACCATTTAGAGGACTTCAAATTTTCTTCTAAATGGTGGGAAGCATTTGAATGTTTTACAGAGGGGTGCAACATGATCCATTTTACATTTTCCAAATCTCAGTTGGACCCCTGAGTGGAGAATAAGTTACAGGCCACCAGTGAGAGTAGGCAGACAAGTTGAACAGCTCTTGTGATAGCGTAGGCAAACGGGTATGTCAAGCTCCTCAATCCTGTTTTGGAAGGAAGCAAGAGACTAACAAGTGATATGAATATTCACAGTTAAAAGCAGAATCCAATCATTATGTTACATGGCACAGCAACTCCAATGAAAAGCCCTGGGATGCCTGGTCCTCTCTGTATTATCACTTGTACTTCTCTTGGATTGGCTTCCACGTGAAGACGTCCACAGAGCAACTTCTGAGAATGGCTAATGCACAAGAACATTGCAAGCGCAGAGGATACACACTCCAGGAATGGGAGGCCCCCACCTTGACAAAGAGCCTCCACCAGTGTAGCCTCTGAAAAAAGAAGTCAATAACCAGGTGGGACTACAGGAAAATTCGGAGCTGCCCTTTCCCCTCGCCCCTCTGCCTGTCTCGCTACTGACCAAGCTGGCCTGTGGAGTAAGAGCAGAACTGAAAGCAACAGCTTCGCAAATATGAGTCTAGTTATTGAGCCATTTTATAATCGAACGTCTATTAGGAAATATTAACAAAGAGCTAAATCAAAAGCTTGTTTCCATTTCTAGAAACCTACTCACTGAATATTATCTAAGCTTCTGATGCAGTAAAAGTGGGATTAATTTGATCATCTTAAGGATCATTGGGTTTTTGAAGTACGTCAAAACAGAACTCAATTCTTTTCTTCTTAAAATCACACACAAAATTAAAAGGACTTCTGAATCCGCAAGGACATACACTCAGCACAAGTCTTGGGAAAACCACGGTGTCTTGTTCTCTGTATGTACATCTTTTTATTTTTAAGTTTCTCCTTTTAATTCCTTCTGACATGAATGTGTAATGCTGAGAATCTATGCTAATGAAGAATGTGTCCACAAGATGTATAATGCATGCCTTTTAATTAGTTCTGCTGCTATAATTGATTAACATTTTGCCTGTGCGGTACTATCACAAAGAATGAGCAGTGAAACACTGTATGCATCTAGTCCCTGTAGGAAAAAAAAAAAAAAAAAAAGGCACCGCACAATGCCATTGCCGAACATCTGCACCGCCAAAGCCATCCTCCGAACTCCTATTGAAAGTCTGGTGGGAGGCGCTTGAAGCAGCCTGGCAAGAAGCAGCAGAAATAAAAGACAAAATGAAAGGGCGAGAGGCCCAGAGGAATGAATATGGGAAATGTTAGAGAGGGAGGGAAAGAGATCAAGACGAATATGAAGAGTCTGAAAACAGCCATAACTCCAGAAGGAATCTGGGGCAGATGGAGGAGATAGAAGTCAAGGCAGAGAAAGGAGAGAATACAAATTGTGGGCACATCTGTGCATACAGACAGCTGCAGACGTTCCGGGACACACGTGCGGGTACAGGCATGTATGTAACTGTATGTAGGGTAACGACGGCAGAAACCAACTGTAGAAATGCAAGGCTCCAACACCAGCACGGAGACTGCCGATTTGGGGACTTCACCCCAGGGCTCGAGCCCCCTGACGGAGCACCCCTAGTGATCATGCACATCCCCTCCCCTGCCCAACGTGAGAAGGACCCCCGGCCCCCAGTCACTCACAGAGTGTGTACTATGTATGAACCCTGTATTCAATGCCACGGAACTACACTCAAGGAGGCAAATCTCCCTGCCTCCAGTTGCTTACAGTCCAGTGGGGGAGGCTACAAGCACGCAGAGAGTTAGGATGCTAGGACCAGAGAAGCAGAGCACAAATTAAACACACAGCTGACACAAGGTTTGGGCAATCCTGGGAAGGATTTCTTTTCTTTCTTTCTTTCTTAAGATGTTATTTGAGAGAGCAAGAGCGAGGGGTTGGTGGGGGTGGGGGGAAGGGATTGAGAGAATGAGTGGCGTGGAGGGGCAGAAGGAGAAGCAGGTTCCCTGCTCCCAGGACCCTGGGATCATGACCTGAGCCAAACACAGACGCTTCACCGACTGAGCCACCCAAGCGTCCTGGCCTAAGAGATTTCTATCCCAAGACAGTCATATGAAAAGTGGGTGGCAGAAAATATGTTCCAGGCTAAGGGACCATTCTGGGCAAAGAACTTGAGAAAAGAACAGTGGGATTTTAAAGAAATGTGAGTAGTCCGGAAGAATGGGGAGGGAAGCAGTGGGCTGGGAGACGCCAAGGGGCAAAGTCATCAGGCACAAGCCAGATCCTGAAGACCTCTCCCGGCGGGAGCTGGTTTAAGCAAAGTTTAGCGAGTTTACTCACGTCAAGATTTCTACAGACCACACAGCACAATTAAGTACATTGTGAATTTCCAGTGAGAGAGATGGTAGGCAGAATACCTTAAGGTTTTTCCATTTTTTTTTAGCAAAATATTTATTCACATCTTAAGTATTCAACATAAGGCCTGCTAGACACAGTGTGAAAATCACAAAACTAGATACATACATTTGAACTTAGTTCTGGAGCCACCATAATCAACCCCTCAGCCTACCTGTTCAGATGCCCAATGGTCCTGCTTTGCTTCCTTTTAGGATCATCTCACTCTTCCACCTTCCCTAACAGCAATTTCACAACTCCGCTCAAATCCCCACTCCCCCATTTCTCTGCACTCTCAGCAGATAACCTCCACTTTGAGAAATTAGAAGCCAGCAAATGGGAACTCCTTGGTTTCCCTGATACCAAACTCCCAGGATTCACATATCTAAGTCACCTGTTTTGTCACAATAGAGGAGCTGTCCAGCCCTTCCTTCTTTAAATCCTATCCCTCCACTGTTTCAGTTCACACTATCAAATACCTTTTCTCACAGAAGTTTCCCGCTCAAACCACATTCCTACCCAGGATCCCACATCACCCACACCTCCCCAGGAACTAATCTCCTTCTTCTTCCTCCTCACAGAATTCCTCAAATAATTTGTTTGCCACTTTGTCTCCTTTTCATTAGTCCCATTCTTTCTTCCATGGGCATTCATCCACCAAAACAGCTCCTGCTGAGAATCCCCGGCCCGTCTGATGCTAAGTCCAAGGGACATTTCAGCATGGCTCTTCCTTTATTTCTCTCACTGGCGTTTCACACTGTTGACCACACCCATCACTTAAAACACTTCTGTCCCTTGGCTTCCACAACAGAAGTCTCTCCAACCTGTCTAGATCTCTTTATCAGCCCCCTTTCCAGGTTTATCCTCCGCCATTTCACTATCAAGTCTTCAAGCCTCCCAGGTCCTAAACTTAGCCCTTTGGTCCTCACTCTATTCTCCATCCTTGGATAACTGTGTCTATTCCATGTCATCAATTATATTCTGAAAATATCAGGAATTCCAGAGAATTCTTGAATTTCAGAGTATTCCAGAGAACACTCATCCCAATCTCACACCATTTTTTTTCCTCATACAATCATTCTGCC
Source organism: Mellivora capensis (assembly GCA_004024625.1). Classification (NCBI taxonomy): domain Eukaryota; kingdom Metazoa; phylum Chordata; class Mammalia; order Carnivora; family Mustelidae; genus Mellivora; species Mellivora capensis. The sequence continues at coordinate 55,869 of PISX010011728.1, forward strand.
TCCCAACTAGTCTCCCTCTATCCTTGTTGGTGCCCTTACAATGTGCTCTCCCTGCCACAGAGACAATGAACACTTTATAGAGCAAATTTGATGATGTTAAACCTTTTCCTCTTCTGTGTACACACACACACACACCAAGAACATGTTTTAATCACTCCCTATCATTCTTAGGATAAATGCCAAAAATGTTACATGATTCTTAAGGCTCTGAATGCTTTGCCCCTTGCCTCTATCTCCACTGTCATTTTTACTTCTCTTTTTTCAATCTCTCTGCTTCAGTGTTACTATTATCCACTTAGAAATTTCTCAAATACATTACCCTTTCTCTCACAAGATTTTTTGCATATTCTATTTCCTCTGCCCAAAACACTCTTGCTCCTTCCTCCCTTCATCTGGTCAATGTCTTCCCATGACTTAACTCTCAACTCAGTCATAAATTCTTTTTTTTTTTTAAACAAACCGTTTATTTATTTATTTATTTATTTATGGACAGACAGAGATCACAAGTAGGCAGAGAGGCAGGCAGAGAGAGAGGAGGAAGCAGGCTCCCTGCTGAGCAGAGAGCCCGATGTGGGGCTTGATCCCAGGACCCTGGGATCATGATCTGAGCCGAAGGCAGAGGTTTTAACCCACTGAGCCACCGAGGCGCCCTCAGTCATAAATTCTTTAGAGGAATCTTTTATGACAACCAGGCTCTCCATCCTAAACCCTGTGTAAAGCCAGAGATCTTAGTATGTACCACATCATCTAAAAGTAGCTGATATTGAAGGATGTTAAAATAGATCATTGGATGTGGAGATAGTCCTAGCTGGGAGAAATATCTTCTAAGTTAGAGTCCTGTCTTGTAACATATGTATATACCTCAACTAATGGCCAAGATATCATGTCTTTTACCCACAACCAAAGTAACACATCTGAGAACCAAACAGTAAAAGTGTGGGTGGCACTTCTCGATGATACACTTAATGGTCCACATTCAGATGTCTGCAGCTTGATCCCATGCTCAGCACTCTACAAGCCACAGGTTAAACATCTATGGGAGGGACATTTCTACTCAGGGCACAGAGAACACCGCCACTAAATGAAAGCTAAGTCTCTGTATAGATATTTGGAAACTATATAGCTTATGCAAAAAAGGAGGTCATGAGGTTGGCTGGGGTGACAAATGCTAACAATTATAGTAAATACTGTTGTTGCTACAAAGTGAGGGCCACAAGGATTTTGAGCTCAGAGGATATCCTAAATCACCTCCTCTATCACTCTGCTAATGTTAATGGCAGGCCCTCTCAAACTACACTTCAGTAGGACCACCACAAAATTTGTCTTTCAGAAATAGTATTTAGATTACCATAGCAGGCAAGGAACCTTAACCATCTGAAATACTAGGGAGAGAAAAGGAGAATGTGGGTTAATAATGCAAAATAAAAATCCCTAACAGTAGTTGTGGCCTCATGACTCATTCTAGAAACGAGGGGGTGCGTTTACTTATGTGTCGTTGCATAGGTCTCTTTCCTCTTCCTTTCCTGTACTACTTACACATCAGAAACATGGGCAGTGGTTATCTTTCCCATTTAGTTCATTAGTTGCTGAATATGCAGGTGGATTCATAATAGAACAAAATGGGAAAGAGACATTACCCAGAAATCCTGGAGGTAAAGGACACAGAGACCTTCTTACCTCTACATGGGTTTTGGAGATGGTACCTCTGGCTCTTACTCATTTACTCATTCATTCAATGACATACACCTAAAATACATACAAACCTATCTGTGACAGTCCACAAAGTGCTATATCAGGAAGGGGGGGAGGTTTCAGGTTTGAGTCTTGAGATCTCTTCAGCAAGTTACAGCGACACTTTGTACTCCCTATGGCACAGCAACTTTATATTTACTGTGCCCTTGCATAAGCAAGGACAAGAACTTCAGCAGCACATAATTACATTTCCTGTCTCTTAAATCACAACCATCTTTCTATGAGTGTCACACACTCTGTTTCAATCCTTGCATGGTTTTATAGTTTGTGATTATTTCTGTAAAGGAGGGTAGGCTAGTAAGCCCATGATAAATTCCAACATAATTTCCTGCATTTTTTTTAATGGACAGCAGAATCTGAACAACAGATGAAGGCACATGAGGGACCAATTCATATTTCCCTGAACATGCTGCTATGCTCACCATGAGCACAGAGACAACGCCATTTTGGGTTACAAGATTTTCTGCATGAAAGTTTCATCCTTGCAATCCAAATGTGAGTGGTTTCATTTCTGTTACATCTGATGTTCTGAGGTTCCCAAGGGAAAAACATACATCCTGGCAGACGGATTCCAGTACCTCCACATTTCCAAAGAAGCTAGACATTGGAGCTTCGGGAAAAAAAAAATAACTTTGTATGCACTTTTTTTTTTTTAGACCTTGTTAGTCAAAGAAAAATGAGGTACTTTCATACTGACTCAGGCCATAAAGTTACTCAAAAATGGGGACAAAATCAACAGCATGCATTTATTGAGCACCTATTATCAAATCAGACAACATCCGGGGAATTTATCTCCAAAATGTAACAAAATCAAAGAGCTACACATTTGAAAATGTTAATTGTACATTGTGGCAAGAAGTTGAAAACAATCTTTATGCCCGACAGGAGGAAAATGGCAGTTATTATGGCCTATTTACAAACTAGAAAATTATGCAACCAACAAAAATAATAATTTTGAAGATTATATAGATATATGGAGGTATTCATGATGATATGGGAGGGTAGGAAAATTAGAATTCAGAATGCCACACACAATGAAAATCTGCAATGAAATTGATAACCAAAGAAAGATAGGTAATACTGTTAAGGAAAATAAAAAATAGTTCTTGGCAATGGTTAGTGAAATTAAAATTTTACTTTTCAACTATTAATTAGTATCACTGATTCATAACCCATTTGGTTATAAAATTATAAACTACCCAGTAATCCTAGAGTACTTTCCGAATGACAGAACACTGATTTCTTAGCACAAGGAAAGGAGGGTAGGAAGTATGAGTAAAATCCTGTCCCCACAGTGTTTCTGGTCTGTAATAAATTAAAGCAAACACATGAGAAACATTAGTGAACAATACAAGATTTGTTGTTATAAAGTTCCACTCTCAAAGAACTAAGATGACAAGTGTTGGCCATCAAGAATGGCTGCAAGGAGGGGCACCTGGGTGGCTCAGTCAGTTAAGTGTCAGTTAAGTTAAGGGTCATGATCACAGGGTCCTGGGATGGAGTCCCATGTTGGGCTCCCAGCTCAGCAGGGAGCCTGCTTCTCCCACTCCCTCTGCCTGCTGTTCCCACTGCCTGTGCGCTCACTCTCTTTGTCAAATGAATGATTAAAATCTTTTAAAAAAAAAAAAAAGGCTCCAAGGAAGAGAGAGGACATGACCTGGGCCTGAAGACGATGGCAAGTCTGGACAGGGAGAGGTGGAGAAGGCCGCTCCTCGGGGTGGATACACACACGAACAACAGCACTGACACAAGAATGATGGTAGCCTTGTCTTATCTTGATGTGCTCTGACGAGGCCCAGGCATAGATAATAGGAGAAGAAAGACTACCCTGATCAGAAGAGAAGATCCTCTGATAGAGATTAGACTTTATTTCTATTTCCACCTCAGACACATAAATAACTGAATGAACCAAGGTTTCTGGTGGGTGCATGCTCATTTATTATCTGCATAGCAACCAAGACCAAAGTATCCGGACCCTACAGTTCCTTTAGGATCACTAATATCCATAGGTACTCAATTGATACTGGCTGTAGGGGAAACAGGATTTATTGCAAAAATGATCCCTCTTATGCAAAACTAGCTTGCAGCAGGGAGGGGACTGTGGGTGTAGGGGTGTGTGTGCTTCTTGAGGCTGGCACATCTGTGGAGGCCCCTGTCTTCCCTGTGCCCGGGAGTGCTCGTGGAAGACTGCTGCAGCCCCTGTAAAAATCATCACTAGCTAGGGGACGAAGAGGCCACAAGCTGGTTCATCCTGCTAAAGTCAAAATGCCACGTAAAATAAGTCTTAAAACTTAAAACTATGGATTCCACAACAAACAAACAAACAAAAACCAAAATATGGATTCCACTTGCAGCCATTAAAAACAGGGCAAAACTCTAGAAAAGTAACGAACCCACTGCCCAGGATAATGCCACATCAATCTGCCAAGGTAAAAACCTGAATGGTTCCTTTCATCCCTGGAATTCTGTTCCTTTTACATCTTTCAAAGTTATTCTCCTTGTCCCACGCTAGTTCTCAACTGAATGAAAGAGACAATAAAGACTAAGGCTACAGAGACCAAAATGCTGCTTTCATCACTATAAAGCTGGTATTGGAGACTATGGCTTAAAACGGTCTGCAGCAGAACTTTCTAATAATGTAACCCAGAATTAGATTTACTCACCCAGTAAGCATTAATCCCCTACACACATACACACACACACACACACACACACACACACTCCCCAGACCTACAAAATGGAGAGGCAGAGCGGAATGTGTGTTTCCTACAGGCAGGCAGCTTCCAAAAGAAGGGAACAAGGATGAGGCTAAACTACCTGTGTCTGTCTCTGCTTCCAAACTCTCAGAACATGTCACTCCACCTCCCATCAAGAGTAAATGAGAGAGCCAAAACAAGGCCAGTCTGATGGTAGTGGATTCTCCCTCCAACATAGGACAAAGCCTCAGCAGTATGGAAGAAAGGACCTATCTTCCAAAAGATAGATCTCCGCAATGTTTTTGCAAGCATACCCATAAAATAAATTCCTAACAAAGGGACTTCTAGGTCATTTTTAGCTTCATAGATATTGCTCAGTTTCTCTCCACAAAGGTTATACCCCTTTTCTCCCACCAACCGAATATGAGGGTTCCCGTTATCTACTCTCTCAACACTAAACATTTTTGTTTTTTACCATCTGGATATCATTAAACATTAGTTTTTCCCCATCTGATGGGCAGGAAGGGGGGTAGAATCTCATTGCTTTGATGTGCATTTTCTTAATTATGAACAAAGAGCTTTATTTCATGTTTTTTTAACTATTTGCATTTTTTTCCCTACAAACTATCTTTTAGGTGCTTTGCCTTCTTTTAAGGTTTCCCATCACTTAATTACTGATTTGTATAAACATTTAGCAAACTAATGGAGTTAATCATTTGTCTTCTATGTTGAAAATCTGTATCCTAGATTGTTATTCTCTTTTTTCTTTTTTTTTTTTTTGCCATCACACAATTGTCAACTTTTATGTAGGTAAATTTATCAGTATTTCCTGTTATGTTTCTAGGAATATAATGCTTGTTTTACAATGGTTCATCCAGCTAAGTAAACATAGTGCAGTGTGGCTTTAACTAGATTTCTTTCCCAACCATGATAATAAATAATCTTTGCTAACCTTTCAGACTGTGAGGAAGGCTTCCACACAGGATAAAGAGTAGAACTCTAAGCCATTTACTTGGTTTTACAGAGCAGGTCAGATTTTATCTATTAATGTTTTATATGCAACTTTATTTGAAGAGAGGATACATCTAAATGAGGGAAGAAAAACCAAAAGTCATTTCTCTGTTAAACTATAATTTAGAAAAACATACATGGACACCCCCAATCCATGCTATAGCCAAAGGGACTTTAAAAAACTGTGTGCACTGAAGGCTGTTCTCCATTTACCTTTCCTCAATCTCCTACTTCCAGATCTAGCTAATGCTTACTCCTCGGATAGAGGAGGGCACACTAACCCAAGCTTGTGCTTTATGCCTTCATATACACACACTTCATTTTACCATGTGTTTGATGAAATGGTAGAGACTTTAGGGAACAGTACTAGAATGAAGAGAGAGAGAAATGGTCATCTTTTAGCACCCGCCATTGGAGAACCTGCCCTGGCAGCCAAAAAAGGCTGCAGGCACAGAAGTCAGACACCTGGATTAGAAATCTCCCAGAGCAGGAATGTCCAGGTGCTGAGGGTGCCACTCCTAACCTCCTGGTGGCCTGGTGGCCACTGACGGGAAGGTACCTCCTGAAATGGCTACATTCCAGGATTTCTAAAAAGAACGACATTTCATATTCATTTGTGTGGTGCTTAATAGTAAACATAGCACTCCCATAGGCACAATTTCCCCATGGTATACTGACAGTATCACCAGACTTAGAACCAGAAAATGTGGCTTCTGCTCTAATACCTGTGTGCCACTTGGAGAGAGAGGCAAATGTTTCTTTAACAAGACACGGAGAACAATAAGCATAAAGGAGAAAAAAAAAGATATACTTCATTCAATCTAGAAACTTCCAATTAAAAGAAGCTAACTTTTCCTTTACTTTCTTTAAATATGTATGACTGTTTAAAGTAAAGACTGTAACAGAGTATCATGGGAGTGACGTGGGTTTCCTGTGGAATACAGTTGGGTCTTTTCTATCAAGTCTGACAATCTCTGTCTTAACTGGAATGTTCCAACCATGTTCATTTTAATATAATTATCAATATTATTAGACTTTAATCTATTATCTTGTTATTTGTGCTTTACTTCACCCTTCTGGTTTTTGGTTCCTTTTTTCCTATTTTACTGTCACCTTTAGGGTTAACTGAGTATTTCATACAGTTCTGTCTTTCTCCATTGACTAACTGGCTTTACCTTGTTTTATGTTTCAATGGTTATGTTATGCTTCATTATATGCATCTTTAACATATCTTAATTTTACTTCAAATTATAATACGTCATGTAAAATGTATGACCTTTATAGAAGTATAAAAACGACACTCTATCCTTTGAACTACTGTCATCTATTTTAATTCTACATTATCATAAGCTTTATGACATGTTGTTATTATTTTTTAACCATTCAATTATTTTAAAGGATTTTTTAAAATGAGAAAAATTATTTTATATTTATGAACACAAAAATCTTCAATAATCTATTTTCAAATCAACTCTGGAAATATATACAAATAGAACTGGATCATTACCAAGGAGGATTTGCCCCAGAAACATTTGGTAGGTTTAACATTCAAAACTCAATCATGTAATTCACCATATAAATAGAAAAAAGGATGAGAATCCAAACAATCATCTCAAAAGGTAAGAGGATAACATTTGACACAATCTAATGTCCGTTCATAATGGAGCATCTCAATGCTTAGGAATATTAGAAATATAAGATAACTTCCTAAATCATATAAAGGGCATCTGTGAAAAACCTGGAACTAAAATCATACTTAAGGATGAAATATTTAAGGTTTTCTTCTTGAATCTTAGAACAAAGCAAGGATATCTATTCTTGACACATTTATTCAACATTTTACTGGATGTCCTGTCAGTGCAATAAGGCCAGACAAAGACAGACCATAAAAGAAAAGGTCAGCTCTCTTTATTCACAGATTACACGATTGCCGTTGTGAAAATTCTAAGGAATCTCCAACTAAATTATGTTTTTATGTACTAGTGACATCAAATGGAAAATTAAAAGAATAATTTCATTTATAGAGGCACCAAAAAATATAACATAAATACTAAGGAATAAATTTAACAGAAGACCTTTAAGACTTCACTTCAAGGAAGACCACAAAGCTTTGCTGAGAGTGAATTTAAAAACAAACAAACACTACGTTTGTATCTTTAGGGTAAATACCCAGTAGTGCATCCGAAGGGGCACGTGCACCCGAATGTTTATAGCAGCAATGTCTACAATCGCCAAACTATGGAAAGAGCCTAGGTGTCCATCAACAGATGAATGGATAAAGAAGATGTGGTATATATACACGATGGAATACTATGCAGCCATCAAAAGAAATGAAATCTTGCCATTTGCAACGACGTGGATGGAACTAGAGGGTATCA
>PISX010011729.1:0-63801 GCA_004024625.1 Mellivora capensis
ACTCTAGATCTGACATATTCCCAATGTCTGTATTGATTAGGTCCCTAGCCTTTGGTACTGTCTCTTGTTCTTTTTTTTTGTGGTGAGTTTTTCCGCCTTGTCATTTTTTCCAGATAAGATTATATGAAGGAGCAAATAAAATACTAAAAGGGTGGCAAAGACCCTAGGAAAATGCCCTTTAAAGAAAAAATTGAATTAAATGCAAGACTAAAGAATCATGGGGAGAAAGCCATGAATTCTGCGCTTTGCTTTCTCCTCCTCTGGAGTTCCGCTGCTCTCCTTGTTAAGTGAACTTGGTCTTGGCTGGATTTCTTTTGATCTTCTGGGGGAGGGGCCTGTTGTGGTGATTCTCAAGTGCCTTTGCCTGAGGCAGACCTGCACCGCCCTTCCCAGGGGCCGGGCTGAGTAATCCGCTCGGGTTCGCTTTCGGGAGCTTTTGTTCCCTGAGCGCTTTCCGTAGAGTCCGGAGGACGGGAATGAAAATGGCGGCCTCCCAGTCTCCAGCCCGGAGGAGCTGAGATTCGGGGCTCCACTCCTCAGAGAAAATCCCCAATCACTCCCGTCTCCCTCGCCTCTGGCCGTGCTCCGAGCTCACCCAGCCTGCAACCGGTTCAAGGTAACCCAGAGCTGAGAGCTCACTCCTCGGCTCTGTCTCTGTAGCCGGCTTCCCGCTCCGATACCTGCGAGCTCTGCGACACTCAGACACTCAGACACCCCCGATCCTTCTGTGACCCTGCGGGACCTGGGCCACGCTGACCCCGCGTGGGCTTCACCCCGGTTTAGCCTCTGGAGCGATGTCCCTCCGTGGAGCAGACTTTTAAAAGTCCCGATTTAGTGCTCCGTGGCTCCGCCGCTGGCCGGGAGCCGGCCTCTCCCCCGCGGTCTATCCTCCCGTCACTTTTGATTCACTTCTCCGCCAGTCCTACCTTCCAGAAAATGGCCTATTTTCTGTTTCCAGAATTTCTGTTCTTCCTCTCTTTGATCTCCCGTTGGATTTGTAGGTGTTTGCAATGGTTTGATAAGCTATCTAGCTGATCTCCTGCTACCTGATGTCGTCTCAGCGGCTACTTCTCCACCATCTTGACCGCTCTCCCCCAATTATTCCCTTTTTAACAATGAAGAATTTTTTTCATCTTTAAGGATGAGGAAGCTAAAGTTTAAAGCAATTTTCTCAGGTTCTGGATCTAAGACTTGTATTCTAAAAAGAGTTTAGGTTATCTCTTTTATGTGGACACATGAATTATGTAGGATGGACTGGTTTTTTGATTCCCACTGTTACATTATAAATATTGTAGCTAAGTTATGAAAAAACTGTGATAAAATATCATTCTTTATCATAATATATAGTTCTTGCCCTGTTTCAGGGATCTAACATGTAATCTTCTAAATATAAAAGGAAATATAAAATATAAAAGGAAATAAGTATTCACCATAGTTGCTGTTAGAGATAGAGAACCTAATTAATTATTTATGCCAGTATTTTTCTTCTTGACTATTCTCTCACTATTATGGGGCTACACCCTGCTCAGATTCAGTTTATAAGAAAAACTAGTTAGAATCTGTGAGAACAACACGCACTTACTAGTCTTTAATTGAGACTGACCACAGCAAAAATTTTAGGAAACACCAAATCACTATTTATTTTATTTATTATTAAATAAAATGAATATAAATTCAACAGCTCAGAAATTTTTTACCAGACACATCTACAAGGCAAAAGCCACTTCAACATGATATGCTGCTCAGATCTGAAATAAGGGAAGCCCCTCTATAAGGAGGCTTCCACTGACCATGAACACTGAGAGGCAGTATTCTGGTATTACCTACCTGGACTGTTCTAGACTCAGCTTTGGCAACCAGAGGTGGGATTTTAAATCCTCTAATTCCTCGGCTATCCTGGTAACAGAACTGAATGGAATATCACAGACCTGGCAGTGATCTGCTAAAAGTTAAGAGTCTACAGACATCTTCAGTTCCACTTAAAGAATTGTCATGGATCACTGAGATTTTTTTCTTTCCTCTACTCAAATAATAGGTCAACGTGACCTTTGTTGCTCTGGAGTATTTGTACATCAAGCTCCAGCAGCAGATGTCAGGTTTTTGCTCTTAGACCTCTTGAATTAACTTGTAATGTACTCCTCTGCAAAACTACCTTTCCCACCTTAATTTTGCTTTAGATTTTGGATGGTAGATATAAAAAATCAGAATCAGAACTATGATCACTCTCTCCATTTACCTGAAGCCTCCTGACTTTAATATCCAGTAAAACCTAAGTGAAATGCAATCATTTTCACCTTAAAAAAAATCAACTTAAAAATGAGTGCCGATAAGAAACAGTTCATCTCTTCCAGAAAGTGGTAACATACTTGGGAGAATATAATAATAAGGCAATAATTAACTTCTCATGATAGTATATGATAAAAGACAAAATTAACATAAAAGTGATGTGATCCAAGTGACTAGTGGGTTTAATTCAACATCTGCCACTAACCTGCTAGTTTGCAAAGCCACTCTAGATTTCACTTACCTGGTACTTATGTAAGAGTTGTTAAATATCATCTTAAATTGTGTATCAGATTTACACTTCCTCAATTTCTTTTAATAGTTGGAACTAACCGACTCACATGGAGATCTCATTTGTCTTTGCTCAATTTGATCTCATCTTTAGCCAATTTACTTCCAGACTTGGAACACAAAATGTTCTCTAAGTGAATACTCAAATGGTTGTCATTTATTTAACAGTTACTTGTCCAAGGCATTTTTATTAAACTTTTCAATTAATATTTACAATATTAAAGAACAGATATACTCATAACCACTTTACAAATAGGAAGGTGATTGTGGAAATGATCCATGACTTGTCCAAGGTTTTACAGCAAGTAAGAGAACAGCTGGATTTGGACAAGACTCTGAAAGAGCAAATCTCCTCTCCTTCTGTGCCTTTGAATCCCATCTCATCTACAGATTTCTCCATAGGAAGCAGAAATCAGAAGAAAACTATACAGGGAAGATTTATTTAATTACTGATACATTTAAAGGTCCAGTATTTTATTTTTCATTGGGGCAGACAGACACCTCACAGTCTTCATCTATAAGAAATTTGAGTTCTGGAAATTTTACAAAATTGATGTGGGATTTAAAGGATTGTACTTACAAAAATTTTGTTTTAGATTAAAATAAGTCAGTCAAATGTGAAGATTTTAACAATATCTAAGAAAGGATTTGTTAGATAAAGATATGTTGAAGATAGGGAGGATAATTTTTTATTCGCTATAGACCTTTCTTCTTTTTTTCAGAGATATTTTGACATTTAATAGGTTCTTCTCTGATTAACAGAATATTGTAACTTTTTATGGAAAAATATATTATAAGCACCGTTGGCTGCAGACAGGTGAGGGTAGGGGAAGAGAGAAAAGTGGCAGGTGCGCATTCAAGAGAATCCAAGCAGCATTCACCTTCTGTGAAGAATGCCACTCGAAGCACATGGAAAATGTCAAATCCATACGGAACAGTGAGGTCAGTCAGAGGATTCTTCCACATCATTTAGCACTTGAGATGCTACCCTTTTAACAACAAACAGCCTCTTGTTATAGGGTGGAGAGGTTTTTATGGCAGAGTACATAGTGCAGAGTAGTACACTGTGCGCATGTGTGCGTGTGTGTCTGTGTCTACATACATTTTTTTTCTTCTTCTTATGGCTAGAATAATTTTATGAACATTTGTCATGAGAATTCATGGTATTCAGGGTATATGAATTTGGATGGCATTTTTACTAATCCTTGTTTGATGCTCACTTGACACATCATTACTATAATCCTCCAAAATTAAAAATTAAACTGACACATTATATGGCATGTTGATAGGAAGTCAGCATTTTAATATTGAGAATATTAGTACAGCAGTCCCTCCTTATCCATGGGGGGACACGTTCCAATATCCCCAATGGATGCTTGAAAGGAGCATTCTGAATCCTGCACACAAACTGTGTTTTCTTCCTCTATATACATACCTATGATAAAGTCTAAGTTATACAGGCACAATAACAGGTTAACAACAACGAATGATAAAACAGGAAAATTAAAACAATATACTGTTATAAACTGCAATAAAAGCTATGAATATGCTCTCTCTGTGTCTGCCTCTCTCCAGGTATTTTATGGTGCTGCACTCATACCCTGCTTCTAGTGATGCTATGAGCTCATAAAGTACCTGTGTGCTGATGAGGCAGTGACAAGGTGAAGTGTGGTGAACGACACAGCACTGTGTCGCTGTGTCTGGGTACTACAGGTCTGAGGATATGCTTGGAGAGCCACCTGCTTCCAAGTGCAGCTGAGGGTAAGTGACAGTGTGGATAAAGGGGGGACTCCTGTACTGCTACTTTAACATGTCCTTTCAAAAGGCATAAGTGCTACCCTTAAAACCACCGAAGAACATCTGCTTAAGATTGAGAGCAGTGTTAATAAGAGACAGAGGTTTTATACTAATTTTAATGTCCCCTTCTCTTTTTCTTTCCATCCCTCACTTCTCTCTCTGCATGTCTTTCTGCACCAACAGTTACTTTAATTTTCAACCTACACACCCCTTCCTCTCCTATGAAGTCCAAATAATCGTGCAAATATTTGGAGGAATCACAATTGTGGTGAGAATATTTCTCATGATTTTAATGGCAATGATTTACTGATTTATGGTGTTCTTTCCAAATATGTCTGTGTTTAATTATTTATGGCCAACTAAATCTTAATTATCAGATATTTTGCCTTCCGTTCCTGATTTCCACGTGACTTAATTCATTACTTAAAGGTAGCTTAAGAATGAATATTCTCGGGGCATCTGCATGGCCTAGTCGATTGAATGTACAACTCCTGGTTTCAGCTCAGGTCATGATCTCAGGGTCATGAGATCAAGCCCCAAGTCAGGTTCTGAGCTCAATGGGGAGTCTACCTCCACTCTCACTCCTCCTCCCTCTCTGAAATTAATTAGTTAAATGAAAAAAAAAAGGAATTAATATTCTGAAATTAATTAATTGAAAAAAAGAATTAATATTCTGGATCTCACTGGGATCAATATACTTCAAGAGCCACTGAGTCTGTAACAATCCTTTTCACTTTCCAGGAAAACTGAGGATGTCATTGACTCCTTACCCTTAACTGAGTGTCAATGAAATTCCTACTGTGTCCCATATCTGTGGTTGCATAATTATCTTCTAGTGTAAACTGCTAAGTACCTAGTTATTTCTTCCAAACTTTCTATATATTTTATGAATAAAATAGGGACTCATTCTTTCAATAGTATTTCAATAGTATCTACTATACACAAAGCAGAATGTTCAGACCCAACCCCACCAAATGACTGCATTCTAACAGAAATGAATACACACGTTAACTTTGATATAATACAGTAGGAAAGGACAGAACTCAATACTAAGACCAGATCCAGTACTGTTCTGCCATTGGTTCCTCATGGGGTGGTCTCAGGAAATGCATCTGTCTCTTTAGGGGAGCTCTTAGTTCCTCACCTGCAAACTTCGTATCTGGTCTAGGTCATCCCCAACAGGTCTGCCACCTCTAAACATTTGTGAGCTCCAGGACTCCTGTTTACTGCTCTTCTTTAATGTCAATCATTTCAGAAAATCTAAGTACTGGAAATTACATTTTGATATGAAGACAACTCTTTCTAGAAAATGATTATTATGCTGTATGAACATTAAGACTCATTTTTGATGCTTAATTAATGTTTAAAGGATGTTCCCTTATGAAGTTAAGAACAGATGTTGGATAATAAAATTCATCTCAGATCTGAGAACCTAAGAAATAAATGAACAGTTACTAAATAATCCTCTGTGCTATCCAAGAGTACTAGGAAATGAGAACGACAGCAACAATAATAATAATGGCTAATATATTTATGACGGCTTACCTTAAGCCACCCACTGTGTTAAGCACTTTAGATTTATTATCATATTTAATCCCCAAGCCAAATCTATGGAGTGAGCATTATGACTCCCATTTTGAGGGGGCAGAAATGGGGATTTGGAAAGCTTAAGCAACCACCTTAAATTACCCATTAAATAAACTTAGCATTTACTTTAAATTTCACTTTCATCTCCTTTCTTTATATCATACTGTTTACCATAAAAGAGAATGTACTTCAAAATACAGTTAACACAAATAATCCCTATACATGCATTTTGTGTTCAAAACTCAAAAGTGACACTGTGAATTAAATTTTTGCAAGTGAGGGGCACCTGGGTGGCTCAGTGGGTTAAGCCTCTGCCTTCGGCTCAAGTCATGATCTCAGGGTCCTGGGATCAAGCCCCACATTGGGCTCTCTGCTCAGCGGCGAGCCTGCTATCCCCTCTCTCTCTGCCTGCCTCTCTGCCTACTTGTGATCTCTCTCTGTCAAATAAATAAATAAAATATTTTTTTTTAAATTTGGCAAATGAGTGCTGAATATTGTCAAAGACACAAAAATCACCCATGTCTCTATGCAACATTAGAGACTAATGAAAACACAAATTATTTTGTTTGAAAACCGATGGCTTATAGTTTAAAGTAGAAAAAAGTTGGGGCGCCTGGGTGGCTCAGTGGGTTGAAGCCTCTGCCTTCGGCTCAGGTCATGATCTCAGAGTCCTGGGATCGAGCCCCACATCGGGCTCTCTGCTCAGCAGAGAGCCTGCTTCCTCCTCTCTCTCTCTCTGCCTGCCTCTCTGCCTACTTGTGATCTCTGTCTGTCAAATAAATAAATGAAATCTTTAAAAAAAAAAGTTATCATTTTTGCTTAAGATATACTTTTTACCCTTTCTGATATAATGACTATGCTCTCTATATTGTTTTTCTTATAAATAGTTTATTTAGTGTTCATATTATTACTAATCTATGCATTCTATATAATATTCAAAGAGACAAAATTTAAAATATAAATCATAATAGTACAGAAATATTATACTGCTTCTTCTTATATATCATTTAAAGTATAGATTTTAGGTACTTTTTATGATATTATTAATTCTATACATACCATAATTAGCAGTTTTGCTGTTAGAAATTTGAACACTAAGTAAATCAGTTAACTCTGCTAGCTTTATATTTTTTCCTATATAATCACTGTTTTCTCTTTTGAGGTAATGATTTATTGGTAGACCATCCAACAGCATCCCAATTGGTTCAAATGCCCAGAAGTAACTGTGCCCCTGTCTTCACCCTCTCCTCCCCCAAGCTCAAGCAGAAGAGAGCCACTGAACTTGGGGTGGGGAGGGGTGAGGACAGTGGGCGTGTCTCAGGGACAAATAAATGTGTGCGCATTCTGTGACACTGAATAAGACCCTAAAATGAAATGCCACCAAGATATGCTAAGATTAAATTCCCCCAAAGAACATCAAGATGGGAGCGCGAAATACAAACTGTAACAAAGGGATGAGAACTTTCATACACATCTGCATTTGTAAATTGAGATTCAAATCTTGCATACATTTGAAAACTGTATCTGATTCAGTAATTTCTGAAAGTTAGTAATACAGTTATGGGCGTTAGTAATTCAGAAAAGTACGTAAGAGAAAATGAAAGTTATCTATAATGTCACATCTTAGATATAACAGGGTTAATACTTGGATGTGTTCTCTGTACTTTAATTTTTAAATTAAAAAAAAATTTTTACCAACTGGTAAACGAAAGACACATTGCTTGTATAAACACTTTTATATCTGCTTTTCTCTATCTAATTCCGTATCATGACCATTTTTTGTTGTCATTAAAAACGCAACGTTTTCATGTCGGCTGCACAGATAGTTCATTCAACCATTTTGTCTTCTTGTCATATCATTCAAAGAACTATTTTTACAAAAAGTAAGACAAAAAGAAATCCACATTCTTCTTTTCCAATAGTTCTAATGGAAGCATTTGGGAATAGGTAATCAATCAATAAACAAACAAACAAAAGCAAAGACATCATTACCCTGGGTTTTATACTCACTAGCTGAACAAGGAAACAAAACTTAAATTAGTTCTTAATTTTCTCATTGATAAAACAGGGAAGACAGGGGCGCCTGGGTGGCTCAGTGGGTTAAAGCCTCTGCCTTCAGCTCCGGCCATAATTCCAGGGTCCTGGGATCGAGCTCTGCATCGGCTCTTTGCTCAGCAGGGAGCCTGCTTCCCTTCCTCTCTCTCTCTCTGCCTGCCTCTCCACCTCCTTGTGATCTCTGTCTGTCAAATAAATAAATAAAATCTTAAAAAAAGGGGGGGGGGAGATAATAATTCCTCATTGTAGTAGTTTAAGAGAATTAAAGAAGGCACTTAGCACCATATCTGACATGCCATCACTGTAAATGTGGGATACTCTAGCTACATAAATAATGATAACAATAATTATTACTACTATCCTCAATGTAGACCTATAATGCTCTGGTCCTATGCTGCCTGGTTTTTATGCTACAAGCTAACATGCCTTGATGGGGAAAAAAAAAAAAAAAAGCTAGGCTGACAACATGTGATATGTAAGTAAGTTAATTTTATTTCTTTAAACATTGGTATTCTCATTTACAAAATGACTATATAGAGCATAGTTTTATACTGTCTACATATTCTACTCTACTTCGTATATCTCTGAATAAACATGATCAACATGTCGGGGGCGCCTGGGTGGCTCAGTGGGTTAAAGCCTCTGCTTTCAGCTCCGGTCATGATCCCAGGGTCCTGGGATGGAGCCCTGCATCGGGCTCTCTGCTCAGCGGGGAGCCTACTTCCCTCCCTCTCTCTCTCTGCCTGCCTCTCTGCCTACTTGTGATCTCTGTCTGTCAAATTAAAAAAAAAAAAACATGATCAACATGATACAATGATTTTATCCTCAAAATCCAAAGAGCATTAATTCACTTATATCCTATCATTCCATTTTTTACCACAGCCCTATGATGCAGGGAGGGGGAAAGGGCACAGCATTTCATATAGATTAGAAAGATCTGAATCAGGAGGGGGAGGAGTGAGATGGCAGAGAAGTAGGAGACTAAATTTCGTCTGGTCCCCGGAATTCAGCTAGATACTTATCAAACCATTCTGAACACCTACAACTTCAACAGAAGATTGAAGAGAAGAATAGCAGCAATTCTATGAACAGAAAAACGACCACTTTCTGGAAGGTAAGATGTGCAGAGAAATGAATCCGAGGCAATACACGGGAAGACAGACTGTGGGAGTAGGGAGCCGCCATCAGCCAGCCACCGGCAAGTGAGGGAGCAGCAGAGCACAAAAGCAGAAGTTTTAGAAGTCTGCTCTGTGGAGGGACGTCACTCCAGTGGCTAAGCAGGGGCTAGAATCCTCACTGGGTCAGTGTAGTCTCAGGACCCTCGGAGTCACAGAAAGACCAGGGGTGCCTGAGTCTGGCAGAGCTCCCAGGTAGCGGAGTGGGGAAGCCAGCTGCAAAGACGGAGCCAAGGAGTGGACTCTCAGTTCCAGGTTGCCCAGAACAGTGAAGTCACTGCTCTTTGATCAGGGACCTCACAAGTGGCAGATCTGGGGAGAACACCCCCTTTCTTCACCAGGAGGAGCAGCATGAGAGAGCGCTGCAGGAATCTTCTGGGTTTGGAGACTCCAAATGGGGCTGTGGGCCAGAGATAGAAATGCTCAGTCATAGGCTGGGTGAGCTCAGAGTGCTGCCAGAGACCAGAGAGACAGGTGCAACTGATTGCTTTTCTCTGAGGGCTCACTAAAGGGGGGAGGGGCAAGACCTCCGCTCCTCCAGCGCCAAAGACCGGGAGGCTGCCATCTTCATACTCATCCTCCAAATCTGTACTGAAAGTGTTCAGGGAACAAAAGCTACCAAGAGCAAAACCAAGCAGATTACTTACATTGGCTCCTGGCAAGGGCTATACAATGCTGCCTCGGGCAAAGACATTTGAGAATTACTGCAAGAGGCCTCTTCCCCAGAAGATCAGCAAGAAGATCCAGCCAAGACCAAGTTTACTAATCAATGAGAACTGCAGAATATCAGTGCTAGGGGAATACAGCACATAGAATTCATGGCTTTTTTCCTATGATTCTTTAATCTTTCAAAGTTAAATATTTTAAATTTTCGTTATATTTTTCTTTTTCTATTTATTTTTCCTCTTTCTTATTTTAACTACTTTATCTTATCAATACCTTTTCAAAAATCTTTTTTAATTTTCATTTTTATAGCCATATTCTTTTTTTAATTTAATTTCTGTGCGTATGTGTTCCAAAATTCATTGTTTATGCACCTCACCCAGTGCTTCATGCAATACATGCCCACCTTAATATTCAATACCAGCTCATCCAACCCCCTCTCCCCCTCCCCTCCAAAACCTTCAGTTTATTTCTCAGAGTCCACAATCTCTTACGCTTCGTCTCTCCCTCCAATTTTCCCTAACTCACTTCTCCTCCCTATCTCCCAGTGTCCTCCATGTTATTCCTTATGCTCCAAAAGTAAGTGAAACTAATGATAATTGACTCTCTCTGCTTGACTTATTTCACTCAGCATAATCTCTTCCAGTCCCGTCCGTGTTAATACAAAAGTTGGGTATTGATCCTTTCTGATGAAGACATAATACTCCATTGTATATATGGACCATATCTTCTTTACCCATTAGTCTGTTGAAAGGCATCTTGGTTCTTTCCACAGTATGGTGATTGTGGCCGTTGCTGCTATGAACATTAGGGTACAGATGGCCCTTCTTTTCACTACATCGGTATCTTTGGGGTAAATACCCAGTAGTGCAATTTGCAGGGTCATAGGGTAGCTCTATTTTTAATTTCTTAAGGAATCTCCACACTGGTTTCCAAAGTGGCTGCACCAACTGCATTCCCACCAACAGTGTAATTCTATCCCTTCATTGTATTTAACTTTAAGTTTTGATTACATATAAGTTTTTCTTTCTTTACAATTTTGGGATACAGTTTCTTCTAACAGACCAAAATATACCCTAAATCTAGGGGATGGCTTTGTTCTAGTTTCCAGCTTGATCATATCCTCTCTTTTTTTTTTTCTTTTAAAATTTGTTTTGATTTTTATCTTTACACTCATATTACATCCCTTCATGTTTACCCTAATTTATACATATATACACATGTGTGTGTGTGCATGTGTGTGTGTATTCTTTTTTCTTTCTTTAAAATTTTGGAAAGCAATTTCTTCAAACAGACCAAAATACACCCAAAATCAAGTCTGTGGCTCTGTTCTATTCACCATTCTAAATATATATATTCAATCACAAGAGGAAAGTTGGAAAGAACCCAAATACACGGATGCTAAAGAGCATCCTACTCAAGAATGAATGGGTCAACCAGGAAATTAAAGAAGAATTAAAAAAATTCATGGAAACAAATGAAAATGAAAACACAATTGTTCAAAATCTTTGTGATGCAGCAAAGGCAGTCATGAGAGGAAAGAATATAGCAAAGAAGCCTTCCTCAAGAAGTAAGAAAGGTCTCAAATACACAAACCAACCCTACACCTAAAAGAGCTGCAGAAAGAACAGCAAATAAAGTGTAAACCCAGTAGGAGAAGGGAAATAATAAAGATCAGAGCAGAAATCAATGAAACAGAAACCAAAAGAACAGCAGAACAAGTCAATGAAACTAGGAGCTGGTTCTTTGAAAGAATCAATAAGATTGATAAACCCCTGGCCAGATTTATCAAAGAGAAAAGAGAAAGGACCCAAATTAATAAAATCATGAATGAAAGAAGAGAGATCAGCAACACCAAAGGAATATAAACTATTATAAGAACATATTATAAGCAACTACACACCAGCAAATCTGACAATCTTGATAAAGGGATGCATTCCTAGTGATGTATCAACTACCAAAACTGAACCAGGAAGAAATAGAAAACCTGAACATATACATAACCAGCAAGGAGACTAAAGCACTAATCAAATGTCTCTCAACAAACAAGAGCCCAGGGCCAGACATCTTCCCAGGAGAATTCTACCAAAAGCTTAAAGAGTTAATACCTATTCTTCTGAAACTGTTCCAAAAATAGAAATGGAAGGAAAACTTCCAAACTCATTTTATGAGGCCAGCATTACCTTGATTCCAAAACCAGACAAAGACCCCATCAAAAAGTAGAATTACAGACCAAATCCCTGATGAACACGGATGCAAAAATCCTCCCCAAAATACTAGCCAATAGGATCAATTGTACATTAAAAGGGTTATTCAACACGACCAAGTGGGATTTATTCCTGTGCTGCAAGGTTGGTTCAACATCCACAAATCAAATCAATGTGATATAATACATTAATAAAAGAAAGAACAAGAACCATATGATACTCTCAATAGATGCTAAAAAAGCATTTGACAAAGTACAGCACCCTTTCCTATCAAAACTCTTCACAGTGCAGGGATAGAGGGTACATACCTCAATATCATCAAAGCCATCAAAAAACCCCAATATCTTGCCATTTGCAACAATGTGGATGGAACTATAGGGTATTATGCTAATTGAAATAAGTCAATCAGAGAAAGAGAATTATCATAGGAACTCACTGATATGAGGAATTTAAGAAACAAGACAAAGGATCATAAGGGAAGGGAGAGAAAAATGAAACAAAATGAAACCAGAGATGGATAAAAACCATAAGAGACTCTTAATCTCAGGAAACAAACTGAGGGTTGGTAGAGTGGAGGGGGGAGAGGGATGAGGTGGCTGGGTGATGGGACATTGGGGAGGGAATGCGCTATGGAAAGTGCTGTGAATTGCAGAAGTCTGATAGTTCACAGACTTGTACCCCTGAAACAAATAATACACTGTAGGTTAATAAAAAATAAAAATTAAAAAAAAAAGATCTGAGTTGGAATCCTGAACACATTCACTGGATCATGTGGTGTCACGTAGTGTTACACAGTCAACAGAAGTGTTGTGAAAAATGCAAAACTGGGCCTTCCTCCTATCCTTAATAGTAGGCATAGAGCTCTTTGAAAAAGAAGCTGAGAAGAAGTGGAGAAAAGCTTTATTTTACATATTTATCTCCTCTCTTTTTAGAGAAAATCAGCCTTCACATTATACCTTAAAGGTCAGTGTTTCTCAAATCTAAATGAAGTGTGTTAAACAATATGAATTTGTATTCTATTAGCAAAGCACATTCTATAACACTTCTTTTGTTTTTAACTATCTATTGGCAAATGCAAAAGGCAAAGTGAACAACCATATAAATAACACTCAGCCTGAACTGTGTGGAGGACCTAGTTAATCTGACCTTGATCCCAAAGTTAAATTCACGTTAAAGAAAATGCAAACTTATCCAAAGAACAATACAGATCCAAGCTGATCCTAGTTGAAAAGATATTAACTAATGCAAAGTATCAATGAACTGGTACCTAAAAACAGCTTATATTTTTAAAATGTGTCAAAAAAAATTGCATGATTCTCCACAAATGGCCTAGATAAAAGATACAAGAATTCAGAGGTCCTTTTTCTTATGTTGTTTATGCTGATAAGGTGATAAAGGAATGTTTCTACCTACAGTATATACACAAGAGATCTATAAATGTAAGCATACCGTAATACAAGGATTTTCACCCTTATCAATATAGTCTTAGGAAATCTCAGTATGCATGTAGCAGACACTAAAATACAGATTAAATGAAAACTAAACTGATTCTTACAATGTGTCTATTTTCTTTATTTCACAATGCTTATTTTAGCAATGTAACAATCCAATTACCAAGTGACAAGTACAATCTATACCAGCAGTTCTCACCCAGGGGCAATGTCACCCCCCAAAGGAGCCATTTCTTGACGTCTGCCGTCAATTTTGGTTGTCACAGCTAGACAAGGAGTGATGTATGACGAGCATCTAATGGGTAGAGGCCAGTGATGGTGTTGAGGATTCGACATTGAACATCCTCTTGCCCCCCATATGCCCAGCAACGAATTATGTATCTGGCCAAACACATTACACGTCAAGAGTGAAAGACCTTGATTAATTTTGATATTCACCAAAGCCAAAGTATAAAATATGATTTGTTATAAAACATTCTTTTATTTTAGAAGGAACAAGAGCAAGGATAGTGAATAAAAAGCGAATGAGCGATACTACTTATAAAGCAGGAGGCACAAATTACAAAAACAGAGTGACTAGGAAGGTCTTGGGAGAGATGTGGGCGATTCTGTCACCGTACCGAACAGCTGCAGGACAGCACAAAATGAGTCCACATTGTTGGCCGGCAAAGAAGAAAACACAATGCATTTTCTGGTTATTCTATGATCTTGAATCCAAAGAACCTCCTTCGTACAACAGTTCTAAATGAATCTGTGTGATGTTTTACCTTAAATATTGTTGAAAACTGCTCATCTGAAGAATTACGAACTTGCCTTTTGGTTGCTGACTTTGACATTGGTAAATATAATGTATTTCTGGTCAAGAAAAGCATTTCTGTAACAGATGGGCACAACTTATCTAAATCTGGAGTAGGGTTTAATCAGAGGGGCTGTTAAGCCAATTGTGCTCAGTGAATGACCTCAGTTATATTTTTCATCTCGTCCTTTGCAACACAGGAAAACCTTGTAAAATGATTTGAGGAAAGGTATTATCTTTTCTATATAACCACAATGCCATAGCAAAGGGGATTCTCCTGCTCCCAAACATAATATTTGCGTTTTAAAGTAAGTATAAGAAGCCACTGGGCGATTCTCTAAATTCATTTTGTATGATATGCAAATATGGCTGACATAGCATGTTTAAAATAGTACAAACAACTAAATATCTGGTAAACAGGAGGTTGATAGCAGGGAAAAAAAAAAAAAGTTGCCCGAGGCTTTACATGCGGTAGATGTGACCAAGGCTAGTAATCAATGCAATCCATGTAGTGATATTAGGATTAGATGTATAAATCACATTTATACAAATAAAGGTCTTAGCTAGAGTCTAATTTTACCAATAATTTCAAGAAACAAGCAATCATAAGGCTGTAGTATTAGGCTTAAAGGTCCCATATTATATGTACTCTGACATCTGAGAAAAGTCCAGAGGGTCTCAAATGATCTAAATGCAAGTTTCCCCTGCAGCTCTGCTTCCAGGGTTAAGGTCCCCAACCAAAAATCTTCCCTTATTTCAGGGATCAGGCACAGTTTCTGCTTATTCCTGAGCATTTATGTCATGAAATGTCTCCATTCAATACTTCAGTGATCACCTAGCTTAGGAGTTATTTTCCAGGGAGTCATGTTCATATATCCAGAGATGCTAAGTATGTTTACCATAAGCAACCTAAAACAGGTTCATAATAGGAATGCTCAAAACATTCCATAGATAAGGACTTTCCTCCTAGAAAAATTAATTTTTTGGGAGTGGAGGGGTTGCAGTTATCAGTACCAGAATGTCTACAAAAGAGGCTGGCCCAAATTACCTGTCTTCTTCTCTCGGATCATTCTCCCATTAACTGGAAGTGAAACGGAACAGAGCGTGGGCTCAACTCCTCCCCTTCCACCAAAACAAGCGTGAAAGACTGAAAAGACTAATATAGCATTTGTTTGAAGTGTAAGAAAATATTACATATATATTCCAGTGAGAACAGGAGTCTGAAAAATTGTGATAATTTTTCAAGTCTAGGTATGAAAAATCTGATACTAGTCTAATAGAAATAACATTATTAAATGTTTTTAAATGAGTGATTTTTTAAATTTTTAAGTGATATATCCAAATAATTTGCATTGCTAGAAGGTTTAAGTGAGCATACTAAATGATTATTTTATTATATTGTTACTTCTAATTCATGAGGGAGATAACTACCACCTTAAATATTTGCTCTTTTCTCCGTAGCTAAGCTAATTTAAATAGGTGATAATTAAGACGAACAGCTCAAGAATAAAAGCTAATAAAAGAATCTCTTAATGTATATTTGTAGTGTTTTAAATTTTACTTCTTTCCTCACATTAACCAGGGATTATAAGTGAAATGTTGATGGACTGCATAACTGTAATTTTGACTTTCATATTCTTTGCAATCACCTAACAAATATAAGGATTAACCTGTATGTAGACAGTAGTGAAAATATCTCAGGAGCTGAGGTTCCCTGAGGAAATGCACTGACTGAGGTTGATAAACCTCCTATACCAAAATGCAAGAAAGCTTGAGTTGTGTCATTTGCAAGCTGTCCTTAAATGAGTGTATTAGGACGACCAGACCTTGAGATTGGACTGTCGGACATGCGGGACAAGACCGTGCAGATGCTTTTACTGCCGAACATCTTCCCCTATATGTTCTTACAGTGAGAATTGTGGGCCAATTTTTTACAGTAATTAGAATCTACAAGATAATATTTCTGTAGGCCATCGTTGTGGTTATAAAAGTTCCCTGTGGGTGAAGAAGAAGAAAAGAAGAATTAACCAAAGGAGAGAGGCATCAAATGGCAGAGAAGGAGCAACGCTTCAGATTGTTATGAAGGACTCCTAGGTCTGCAAACAACTCACTTATGCAAGTCACATAACCCTATGGATTTTGGTTTCCTCATTAGTAAAATAAGGGATTGGGTTGGGAGGTATCCTGGAAACTTTTTAAAGTTCTTGTAGGGTATGCACAGGTCTCTTTGTATTAACCAAAGTACCTTATTTGTAAACCATGTTGAGGCATAGTTATTTTTCATTATTTTATTCTAATTTTTCAACCAGTTATCATGCTATGTGTATGCTTTATTTTAAAATATGTATTTTTTGGGAAATTGTTTTATGAAAAGAATTCTTAACTAATATTTACAATAAAAAATATCCTCTCTTATCCCACAACAAAAGTATACTATTACTCCTAATTCAAAACTGCAAACAGGTATGATTATATGTTATTCTCAATAAATTATTTTGGTGTATTTTTAAATCAACATTGTTGATTTTATATGTGAACTTAGAAAATTCTTGAGGGTAAATTAGATTTTGTAGTAAGCAATATGATGTAAATCTAGCTCTAAATCAATGTCTAAGTAAGCATTTCTCCAAAATACAAACTAGCTGTCATTTGTGACTCTCTTGTATCTAAGGAGAAACTAATGTATATTTGCCATGGTATATATTGAATAGACTCAATAGTAACTATCTTCCAAGTAAAAGAAATTACACTGGAAAAAAATAATTAAATGCGGATAGCATGCATCTCCATAGACATGAAAAATGAGAATGTAATTCTTTGTTTTTCATACCATAAATTTCCTTTCAACGCAAATGTCACCCTCAAATGTCAATCCAGAAATGAGACTCACCAAGTATCTGACTTTTTTTGTATAAAATGACAGTAACTTATTATCTTGTAATACCTATGAATTTACATTGCCTAGTAAGTCAAAAACCATAATACAAATTATTCAGTTTATTTTTCACCATCTCAAAAATATTTTTTACCTGCTACAATAATCTTCAGTTACTGCATTATTACCATCAAGGTGAGCCACAATTAGATATATACAGATAATCTTTCTATTACAAAGTATTCCAATTTAAGTTTAAAATACAAACTACTTTGCAAAGACCTAAAGAATATATGTTCTTGAAGCTAAGTTTCACTTCTCTAAGTAGCAAGAACATTTCGGTTTATAACATTCCGAATTTATTTTTTATGTACTTGCATACATAAGAACAGAGCATGTCCTTTATATATAATGCACTACGACGACAATTTAAATTCTCTCTCTACCGTGTGTAACTTGGCATTGATAGCTATTAAATCTATTTTCATATTGATTTACTTTTCACACTAAACTTGATATAAAGTTCAAATTAACTAATAAGAGTATGATACTTTTCCTCTGATGATAAGCAATTTACATGTTTATAATTCATAAAGCAGCTGCATGAAATTCTGGTTTAAAATAATCTTAAATAGAAATAACATTAGGTCCCAAAACACTGAAATTAGAAAAAGGAATACTAAATTCTTTGCTTTGTGTGACTCTTTTGGAACATCTATTAATATAGTCAGTACAACAAGTCTTTCAACACTGCGTAGGCACCTAGAGCAACATTCAATATCATGCAAGAGAATCATACCCTGTTCACCTAATGAAAGAATCTACCCAGCATCGAGGAATAATCAGTCTCCACTGAGGGAGTAAGTTAGGACCGCATCATCTGCATCTTGGTATTAGCTCAGCTGAGCAAACGTTACTTGGATAGGGTCTGATAATTGACAGGATGCCAATAATGCATATGGCGACTGCGTCTGCCCTCTCCTCAGAATCTCACACTCTGTTGTATTTTGGAATACTTTGATACACATTTCATTGAAAATATTTACACAGTGGAATAGGAGTAAAAAGAAATGTGTTTTATTCTGAAAATTCAGAGAAGTCTTCTTGTTGAAAATTGCATCTCAACCGAATCCTGGAAGAGACGAGACTGAGGAGGGGAAAATGGAGAGGACCTGGGGGCTGGAGAGGACATCCTGGACAAAAACAAGCGCAAGAAGCACCGCAGGTGCTGGGAAACAGGAGCAGTTTGTATTACTGGAGCACAGAGTGCAACATGGCAGGGAGAGGATGTAAGACTGCAGAGGTAACAGGAAAGGCACTATATTTCAAGATAACACCTTGAACTTTAGGCAATGTAGCACCATTAAAGTGTTTTAACCACAGGTATGACACGTTGCACTTTAGATTTAAAATTAGCAAAATGGTTTACAAATAGAATTCAGTAAATCCTAATGGGATTGATGAGTCTGTGACAGAATAAATCTTTCACTTCATGTGTGTGTGTTTGTATGTGTGAAAAACACAAAATACAAGTAACTGGAACCCTTTCATTTTATGCAAAATTAAATATTTAATTTAAATAGGAAGACATGGGTGGATTCCCAAAACTATTTATTTCTCTGCCCAGCTAATCTAACAAAAATTCTTACTAATTTTATTGAATATATATGTTTTCCAAAATTCATATCCACCCAGAAACTCCAAACATGTTCATCCTTGGAAATGCAGTCTTTTTAATTGGTTACTTTAAGATTAGGTCAACCAAAGCTAGAGGCATCACAATTCTGGACTTTAAGCTGTGTTACAAAGCTGTCATCATCAAGACAGTCTGGTACTGGCACAGAAATATACACATATATCAGTGGAACAGAATACAGAATCCAGAAATGGACCCTCAACTCCATGGCCAACTAATCTTCAACAAAGCAGGAAAGAATGTCCAGTGGAAAAAAGACAGTCTCTTCACCAACTGGTGCTGGGAAAACTGGACAACCACAGCAGAAGAACGAAATTGGGCCATTTCCTTATACCACACACAAAAATAGACTCAAAATGGATGAAAGACCTCAATGTGAGACAGGAATCCATCAGAGTCCTAGAGGAGAACATAGGCAGCAACCTCTTCGACCTCGAGTATAGCAACTTCTTATTAGGGACACCTCCGGAGGCAACGGGAACAAAAGCAAAAATGAACTATTGGGATTTCATCGAGATAAAAAGCTCCTGCACAGTGAAGGAAACAACAAAACTAAAAGGCAGCTGACAGAATGGGAGAAGATATTTGCAAGTCACATATCTAATAAAGGGCTCGTGTCTAAAATCTATAAAGAACTTTTCTAACTCAATACTCAAAAAATTAAAAAATCTAGTTAAGAAATGGGCAAAAGAAATGAAAAGACATTTCTCCAAAGAAAACATACAAATGGCTAACAGACACCTGAAAAAAAAATGCTCCACATCACTCATCATCAGGGAAACACAAATCAAAACCACAATGAGATACCACCTCACACTGGTAAGTATGGCTAAAATTAACAACTCAGGAAACAACAGATGTTGGTGAGGACGCAGAAAAAGAGGAACCCTCTTACCCTTTTGGTGGGAATGCAAGCTGATGCAGCCACTTTGGAAAATAGTACAGAGGATCCTCAAAAAGTTAAAAATAGAACTACCCTAAGATCCTACTAGGCATTTATTCAAAGGACACAAAACTAGTGATTTGAAGGGACATGTGCACCCCAATGTTTATTGCCCCAATGTCCACAGTATGAAAGAGCCCAAACGTCCATCAGCTGATGAATGGATAAAGATGTGACACACACATACACACACACACAAACACACTGGAATATTACTCAGCCATCAAAAAGAATGAAATCTTCCCATTTGGAACAATGAGAATGGGACTAGAGTATATTATGCTAAGCAAAATAAGTCAGTCAGAGAAAGACAAATACCATATGATTTCACTCATGTGTGAAATTTAAGAAACAAAACAGATGAACATAGGGGAAAGGAAGGAAAAATAAAGTAAGATAAAAGTAGAGAGGGAGGCAAATCACAACAGACTCTTACCAAAAGAGAATAAACTGAGGGTTGCTGGAGGGAGTTGGGTGGGGGGATGGGGTAACTGGGTAATGGGCATTAAGGAGGGCACTTAATGTTATGAGCAACGGGTGTTATGTGCAACTGATAAATCACTAAATTCTACCCCAGAAACTAATACTACACTATGTGTTAAGTAACTAGATATAATTTAAATAAAATCTTGAAAAAAAGAAAAAAAAAAAACTAGGTCATCCTGGATAGGGTGGATTTTAAATCCAGTGAGTGGTGTCTTTATAAGAAGGCCATGCGAAGACACAGACCCCGACACACAGAGGGGAGAAGGCCACGTGAGGACACAGACCCTGGCACACACCGGGAAGAAGGCTGTGTGAAAGGAGAGGCAGACAGTGGAATGATGCACAAACAGGTCAAAGAACATGACGGATTGCCAGCAACCACAAGAACTAAGGGAGGCCCGTGAACTAGCTCCTCCCTCCGGGCCTGCAGATGGAATCAACTCTGCTGACCCTGTGGTTTCTGACTCCTGTCCTCCAGAACTACAACAGAACAAATCCTGTTGTCTTACACTACACAGTTTGTGGTACTTTGCTATGACAACCCTAGGAAACTAACACACACACATGACAGCACCTCCTGCTGCGGCAGCACGGGCGTAGTATTAGTTTGCGGTCCCTACGGAGGGCAATTTCATTTGCACAGCATGAAATGAACAAAACACTGTCCTTTTGTCTGTATTTGGCTTTTTTGTTTGTATTTTATTTGTATTTGGCTTCTCTTGATACTTTTTCCTGCCCTAGTATGATGCTTACTTTCCACCATGATTTGCATTGGGTGGTATATCCAGGCTTTATTAATTATTAATTCAAACTGAAGGCATATACAAAAACTAGTTTAGTTGTGTGTATCTTGGTTTCCCTAGGCACTGACTTTACTCTTATGAAGACTCTGGTTAAAAGCTCATACGGTATTTGTCATCAAAAATGCTCACTTCAATCAGGACACTGTACTGGGCTTGTGTAAAATGAATGTTGGAGTACTGCAGCCATAAATGATTTTTTAGAAATTATTAGACTGAGATTTTTCCCTTCTGCTTCATGTAGTCTCTCTGGTACAGAGTAAGAAGATTAGCATCGGTGTTTTGGGAGAAGGTTTACTGAGTCAGAAGATGTGGGGAATATCACTAAGTCTTAAAAATAACAGCATGCACTTCTTTCAACTAAACTTGAGGGAAAACTAAATGTAGAGGGACCACAATAATTTAAATGAGTTTAGATTCATTGAAATTAGAACTCCTATGAGTCTCAAGACAAGTCGGGAAATACCAACAGGAGAGGCCATAAGGCTTTAAAAAAGTGGCCTAGAACTAACCTTCTCCACCTGGAATAGAGTGAACTTTCTCTCCGCAAGCCTGAGAAATACCGAACTTCTCAGAAGGCAAAGTGGCCACGGAAGAACTGCACAGAGGAGAAATGACAAACACCAGGGGATGGCAGCAGCACAGGCCTCCAACAACTGCTCCTGCTGACATCCTGCCCTCTGCAGTCCTTTCGGCAAACTTAGAAAACAGAGGAAGGACACTCCCATTCCCTAATTTGCAACTTCAGGACAGACCTCAGATAAGTCTTCTAAGGGGTTTTTAGAAAGATGAGGGAACTCATTTCTCTCTCCCACAGGAGTGATCGAAGCCTAGTTTCTCCTTGCGGGGACCCTAGCATACAGAGTACTGCTAACTCTTACGAGGGCAAAATAAAAGGGTGTATCTGACTATTCCCCTCCAAAGATCCATGATTCTTCTTCTCATTGAAAAGGCAAAGTCTTTGACATAGTATTTCACTAAATTAAAAACAAAAAAACAAAAAAACAAAAAACCAGAAGGCCATCTTCGAAGGGCCTACACTAGGACAGGTAAACTTAAACAATAGTAGCTTTAGGAAAGTTGTCCATCACAAATATGTTTAACACATATTTTTCTTATTATAAACATGTATTTCTCTTGGAAAATACATAAATACATTTTGGGTTCTTCAAAAATAGATAAATAAAAAGAATCTGATCTGGACATTAGTTACAAAAATGGCCCAGTTGGGGATCTTGTTAAAGAAATGACTAGTCATCAACTCTTTGACAATAAAAACTGTGTCCAGGATATTAATCATTGTTCACCAAACTAAGGGAAAAAAATCAGAGAACGCCATTTAAAAAATAAATGTTGTAGATTCTTTAAACTATAAAAGAACATGGAAGAAAAATAATAAGCAGATTTTGGTTCTTCTAATCCACACCAACCAATATGGTAGTCAGCAGTCACATTATGTAAATTCAAATACAAGTGAATTAAAATTAAACACAATTTAAAATGAGTTCCTCAGTTATCTCAGCTACATTTCAAGTGCTCAACAGCTGGATGTGACTAGCAGACTACAGCAGGTCAAGGACATTCACATCTTTGTTTAAAGTTCTACTGAAGAACATGGCTCTAGAGCTATGTTTGTACCTTTTTTCCCCCTAAAATGATATTGATACATCTATGGTTCCCAGTCCCTGCTGTACACAGTACCCCAAACCTGGTGGCTTAAAACAACAGCTCTATTCTCTCACAGTTTTGGAGGCCAGAAGTCCCAAATCAGCTTCCCTCGATTCAAATCAATGTCAGCAGGACCTCAATTCCTCCAGAAGCTCCAAGGAGAATCTTCTCCTCTCCTCTTCCAGCTTTTGGTGGCTGCTGACATTCCTTGATTTATAAAAGTATCACTTGATCTCTGTGTCATGGTCACAGTACCTCCATTTTCCTGTCTATGAATTCTCCCTCTGCCCACCGCTCACAAGGACAGAACCCATGTACCTAGAAGCCCCCTGGATAATGCACGATACTCTCCCCACGCCACAATCCTTAACTTACTCAAATGCTCTGACTTATTAAGTAACATTTACAGTTCCAGGGATTAGTACCTGATACCTCTGGAGACCATTATCCAACTTACTACAATCTACTACAACAGTATTTTTCAACTTCTATCCTATATTTTATTTTATGTTACCAGTTCATCATTTACTCAACTGGCACCTACTGGTATAATGTTAATACAGTTTTTAAAGTGTACGATCCCCCCCCGCCCCACTGAGACGCTTATATACTACAAAAACCTAGCTTCCTATGTAGCTTCAGGTATTTTTTTTCCTTTCCATTTGTGACTCCCAAAGCCCACGCTAGATGGAGAAGGCCATGATAGTATGAACTCACCACTTCACAGATCCACTTGCAACAACTGTAGAACACACTGTCCTCTTTTAAGCCACACCTGAGTCACCCCACACTATTTGCCTTTGGGCAAGCTGTGTTTGCCCTTACTCTGAGCTCTAAGTAACCCCATTAACAGTGTTGGTTTTAAAATGATTTTTTAAAGAAAGCCATCTCAAAAATAAGATAATGTGTCTGGATATCCTAACAAGAATAAAATGAAAGAGAAAGAGAGGGAGTTGACTATAAAAAGTATTCAAAAACAATTGGAAAATAGATAAATAAAAGACAATCCAATAGGAAAGCAAGCAAAATTCAACAAACACTTCAAAGAGGTATACAAAGGAACGACAAGCATAACCTCTTTCAAAATCAGGGAAGTGTTCAGTAAAACTAAAATGAGATATAATGAACACTCACCACAATGGTTAAAACTGTGAAATCAATACTAAGTTCCCAAATTTGTGAAGCAACAGGAACTTCAGTACATTGGCTGTGGGAGTGTGAGTTGATAATAACCACTGCAGGAAAGAATTTTGTTATTACTGACAAAAATTAAATATACACATACCCTAACTTGGTATTATCCTTCCTAAGGTGACACCCCATGAGGAATATTTATAGCAATTCTATTAAAATAGCCAAAAATTGAAATAATTCAAACATTCATTAACGTAAAATGAATTGATGATTATAGGATATTCATACAATAGAGTAACAGTGCCAATGAATATAATCAAATACCTTAAATAACAGTGTGGATAATTCTTACAATTATTATTTTGGAGAAAAGAACTCAGATGGGAAGTGATGTATACTTCAGGATTCCATTTTCGTGAAACTAAAAAAAAATGTAAAATTAATCTATGAGGATAAAAATCAGGTGAATTTCTACCTTTAAAAAGCAGCAGTAACTGGGAGGGGGGCCAGGTGTCAATATAATTATTTTATTGATTTGGTGATGGTTACATCATTGCTCATTTTGTTGGAATCAAGGAGTAGGAAAATAGAACAGTGGTCCTGAGCTCTAGCATTGTACCAGACTCACTGGTTTTCCTTTCAGCTCTATCATTCAGGCGATATGCCTCTGGGTGTATTTTAACTTTCACTATTTTTATCCCGATAAATACTACTATATTAGTTGTTCCACCTTATCTAATGTTTTCCTTATTCACCATGGTATTACTAACATTCAGCATATTTCATGTCACATAAAGAGTGCTAAGTAATTATTAATAAATTTCATACATCATGGTTTCCATGAAGAGCATTACACATTTTTCATTTACTGAACATGCTCCCTAGAAAATCCATCATGCAGAGGAAAATACCACATTTTGTCTTGGCCTTCCCAATGTGCTGATACTTAAAATATGTGTGAACAAAAAATTCTGTATCCATAATGCCCAGACCACATACAGAGAACCCAGATTTGTGTTAAGGCTCAATTTAGGCTTCTTCTAACAAGTTAAATCTTCCTCCTGAAGATCTATATTCTGGTAAAGAACTACATTTCTCTGCCTCTCTACTTGCTGTATTTGCTATAATAAAGTGATGCCCAAATAAAATAAACACCTGGAGAACTTTTAAATGATCTCCATGGCCCCTTTGTAGTAACCATTTCAGTCTGCACGTAACAATATTGCTCATGAATAAATAAATATGATTTGGTTATCACAACAGCTACTATTTCCACACCAATCTCTGTCACTGATTTCTACAGAGGTGAAAGCTTTATATATATTTTTATTATAAACTATCAAATGTTTGGTTAATTTTAAAAAGCTTGCCAATAGGTCATATGCCATCTTCTGGTTGTAGTGAACTTTTATTTTTATGTATCTGTAGGAAAGGTAGGGGAGAGTCTAATGGTAGACTCCTAGGAGGAGGGAAATATTTTATCAGAGAATTCATATTCTAAAGCCAGTATTTGCAAAATATCATGTATTTGCAGATTGAATCTCTACTACCTAGTGGCCTCAAAACAGCTCAAACAATCTTTAAAGTAATTTTGTGTTGGTACTGCTTTCATAGAAGCAAATAAGCAAAGATAGATCTTCGGTAGATAAATCCATCATCAACCTTGGCCTGAAAGAAATTCCACAGATGGAAGTTTTAAAGAAACTAAGGTCAGAGTCAAGAAGATAGGGAAGAGAAGGACAGGCAGATAAGAGGGCTGTAAAGAAGAAGAAGGAGGAGAGGCAAACAAGCACTACTGGTAAAAATGAGTAGGAATAAGACAGCAGAGCTGTAATCCCCCAAAATCCATATATTAGAATCACCAGACATCTATAGAATGTATATAAGAAATAAATAAGAAAAAGAGCTTAAAAATATGATTAAATGAAAAGCATCGTTTTAGGGGACCAAGGCAATTTTTTAAAGGAGCAAATAAAACTTACAGACATATAAAATATCCCTGACATTAAAATTTAGTGGTTAGCTTTAAAATAGTAAAGGTGAAATTGATGAGAATTGGCAGGGAATTCTCAAGGATATATCCAAAATCCATCAGGATGAGTCAAAATGATGGATAATAATGTAAGTTTCTACTTTTTAAATATTGCATAAGACTTCAGGCAACTTATTAAGCTTTGTCGTTTTAGTCTACAGAACAAAAATCTTTTGCTTAAGGTATTTTTATGTGTTTCTGTGTAAAGATGTAAAAATATATTTAGAACATACAGATAAACTTACATATTTATATATGAAAACAAGGCAGTTTATTGTCAGAGAAAGCAAGTAATGTTAAATAATCAAAAATAAATCACTAATTAAATGAAAACGACAAAATCCACCATAAATTTCAACAGATACTCACAGTAAGAACAGCCATAGACCTCAATTCTGAGCCCGATGCGGCCTTCTCCATTCCAGTCCAGGGGCACGATGCGCACATAGCGGGCGATCACTGGATGCTGTAAATCATGACGAACCACACTATCAGAGTTGATGTTCCCAGGAAATGCCTGGAAAAAAAGAACAGGGATTAAAAAATTAAAGAAAAACGTACTTTGGAAACCACCACATTCTCTGTGTGCTAAGATAAATTAAGTTTTCTTCTCCAATGGCAGGACTTTACATTTTCTACTATAAACAATTTGAACAAAGCTACCATACTTCCTTTATTTGAAAACAAGTCTGGTTTTAAACGGAAACTAGGCCAAAATTTCTATGGGTCCTTTTGAAGGTGAAAAAACACACATATTAGAAGAATGAAACACTATATGGAACCCACTGCAGCATCCAGTAAATATTTAAATTACGAGTTCTCATATTTTACATTTAAATTACAGTTTTTCAGCCTCCAACCCTATTTCTTGCTTTTTAGAAATCTCTCATTACCTTCCCATGCCACCATTAGAAATCTGAACTTTTTTTCAACATCAGTTCGATTAAAAGAACAACTGAATACATTGTGCAAACAGCCAGAGTTTTCTACCTTTTATTGGCATGAACACATTTACGGAGTTTACGAGTTGATCAGAAATGCGCCCACTCCAGATTTCTCATTTACAGAGGATGTGGTCAAATCAAGAGAGTGATTTCCCAGGAACCTTATTTCATTGAGAACTTCCCATTGTCTTGTGTTTTTTCAGCAGAGAACAAATGGATTTCCTCCAGGCATGGCTATCATTCATTCAGGAAACATTTGTAAAACATCTACTCCACAGTAAGTATAGAACAGGATAATCTGGGAACATAAGATACCTAGAGCCACAGACACTATATTCCAAAGAATCACAATCTAATAGGGAAAATGTCGGTATGAAATTCTAATTCAAGGAAGATTTAAAGAAACAGACTATCATAATTTAGAAAATATAAGTCAAGTAAATGAGAAATGTAAGTCTGTTTTATTTTAAACATTAGCAGTTTTAATTTCATGCATACATTCTAGCTCTTTCTATATTAGATAACTTGAATTTTTGTAATGTTGTATCCCATGTGCCCTCCTCTTTTATATTTGTTTATATGATCTCTTAAACACTGAAATAAAAATTTTAAGAAGAAAACTGCCCTTTTTAAATCACACACACACACACACACACACACACACACACAAAACCCCCACAACATAAGCAACATATTATAGGGCTAATTTGTTGTCTTCTTGACCTGAGGCTTTGAATTTGCTTCTGTATAAAAATAGAAGTTCTATCTTTAAAAAATTATTTGTAACAGTTTTTTAAACACATAAAATTGATAAGAAGCACAAAAGACATGCTTTTCATAAAAAGTACATAGCAGCTTTGAAGCAGAAGGCTCCGGTTTACTCTCAACACACATGGCACAGCCTTGAATTTGTGGTTACAGGTTTGTTACCCGATGGGCACTCTTCACACTCTAGCCTCCGAAACACAAAATGTGCAGTATAAGACCTAGTAATATAGGGCTCAGAAGGAAATATTTCCTCAGGATTAAAACTATTTTCTATAACATATAGATATCCCAGTAATCTACATGAGGGTAAAATTTAGTCTAGAACATGTACAGTTGCGTGTCTGAAAACTGGGATGGTCTCCGGGGATGATCCCGTTGAGCCCTCCGGGGTTTTCCTCATCCTTAGCTGCATCTGCCTTTGCAGAATGGGCCACACCTACCTTCAAGCCCGAAAAGAGCTTTAAGTCATGAATGTTAACACTGAGAGCATCTTCTTCGTATCTTACTGACAAAATTTGATCAGGAAAACCAGCAAAAGATTTTTTGTTTTATTTTATTTTATTTTTTAGGTATTTTTCTAGCCAGGCTGTGGCTTTACAAAGATGCCATGAATGTATTCTATTAAACTGTGGCTGCATTTTAATACCACTATTGGTTGTTCTGGCCACAAAAGTAATATGGGTGAGCATCCCTGACCAAAATCACTGGAATTAAATCCTTAAAGCATTTAAATTAATCTAAAAATACATCTTAAATATTACTCAATAAGAGCCACCAAACAATTTATCTTGAGGATGTGCTTGCTGTAGTGCTTGGTGATGATATATAAATACTAACAACAAAAATACCAAGTAACTCTTTGGGAATGCTATCTCTGAGACATCTGTAGTTTTTTGAGGACTAAAAGAAAACAAAAAACAACACTCTTCTGTGTTTCTCCTCTATTCCAAAACTTCACTCTGACACCAAATGCATGAGTTTTCCCACACATTAAGAAATTCTCCAATTCTCCATGGATCCTAGCTGGAGGTCCTATAATTTAATGCAATTCTGACACTACCTATCTGGAGATAGAGTCAGATCCCACAGGTTGGGGGAGGGGGCCCACAAGACCAACCCATTTCAGATGCCTATCTCAAGTCTAATTTGTCCCTTCTGCTTCTGACAGACCAGCTAAAAGTAGATTTCCATGACCCCCTTCTCAAGTTTGACCCTTTGCTAGAATGGCTCACAGAACTCAGAAAGCCAGTTTACTACTAGATTACTGTTTTATCATAAAAGGATACAACTCAGCAATGGCCAGGCAGAAGAGATGCACAGAGCAAGGTATGTGAGAAGGGCTTCCACATCTTCTCCAGGGGTGCCACCTCCCCCAGTCCTCTACATATTCACCAGCCCAAAATACTTCCCAAAACCAACTTCAGAGATTTTTAGGGAGGTCTCATAATGCAAGCAAAATCATTAAATCACTGGCCATTGATGATTAAACTCTCCAGAGGTCAGGATGGTTCAACTGTTAACAAGCCCCCACCTTTTTGTGATTATCTAGGGGCTTTCCAAAAATCACCTCCAGCATAAACTCTGGTGTGACTCAAAGGAGCTTATTTTTTTTTAAAGATTTTATTTATTTATTTGACAGAGAGATCACAAGTAGGCAGAGAGGCAGACAGAAAGAGAGGGGGAAGCAAGCTCCCTGCTGAGCAGAGAGCCCGATGATGCGGGGCTCTATCTATCCCAGGACCCTGGGATCATGTCCTGAGCTGAAGGCAGAGGCTTAACCCACTGAGCCACCCAGGTGTCCCAGGAGCTTATTATGAATAACAACAAAAAAAAATCCATTTCACCTTTATTGTACTTATCACTTTTAGGAAATTACAAGGATTTGAGGAGCTGTGTGCCAGGAATGATAGACAAAGAACAAAAAATATATTTCTTATAAGTCACATTAGCACAGGCCTAAAATAATATGAAAAAAGTTGCAAAAGGCAATATTAAAAGAAACTGCAAAAGTGGATAATACAGGTAATAATTTCAGTAATATCTGGAGCTCTATGAAAACTATAATCAGGAAAAAAAGAAAGAAACAGACTTCAGCCTGACAGGAGGGCAGAACGGTGTCTGGGAGATGCAGATAAATGGAGGAGGAACAGAGAACAGGTTATTCCTGGTGCAGAGAAGGAACTCAGGTCTAAGGCTTAAGACTTAATGAGACTCAATTTTAGCACTTGTGCTGGAATGATTCATTCATACATGCATGCATTCACTGATCATTCACTTATCATTCACTCAGGGAATAGCTACGAGCACAATATATTGCTCAAATCACTGGGGTTACAGGAGTAAACAATACAGACTTTCAGTTTTCATGGCATTTATGTATTAAAGTACATGACTGGGTAGCTAATAAATAATAAATATTTAATGAATGCGTGTGTATATACATTACTGACATGACATTACATAATATGTGAATGTTGTTACATATTAAATTACATATATAGTATACAATACTGAGCATACCTTGCATGTTTGGGAATAAGGAAACCAGGGCTTTTGGAACACGGTGAAGAAAGGAAGAATAGCGTCGAAGATGCTGGAGGGGTGGAGGCCAGGGCAGACAGGACTGTAAACCATGACCATGTTGTACATTTCTTTTTAAGCATACCAGAAA
Source organism: Mellivora capensis (assembly GCA_004024625.1). Classification (NCBI taxonomy): domain Eukaryota; kingdom Metazoa; phylum Chordata; class Mammalia; order Carnivora; family Mustelidae; genus Mellivora; species Mellivora capensis. The sequence goes on from PISX010011729.1 coordinate 30,323, forward strand.
GAAATCCATTGGAGGGTTTTAAGCAAAAAAATTACACATCACTGTTAAGATCAGGGCCACTAACACCCCCTCCTTGAATACAGTGACGTTCCTAGAAAAACAGAAGACAACAGCATAACATAAATTACAGAATCGTACTGGGTAGAATGATCTGGTGACCAGTATTCCTGAGCAGTGGGGTGCTTCGCAGAGAAGAAAAGAACAGTGGTGCAGAAATGAGTCCGGAAGAGAAGAGACAGGAAACTTACTACAACCTGGATCCCAAATGCACCACATGTGAGGAGAGAAAACAAAACAGAACCCAGAACTACTGGGAATGAGGCTTTCCTTCCACTAAGTTCCTGCTGGTCATTCTGCTATTATAAAGGCATGGATGTCAGGAAAAGACAAAGTAGGTACATCTGTGGAAACAGCATTCCAGCATCTAAGTCCAGAACATGCTGAAGAAAACCTCTGGGCTTTCTCAATATTTGCCTTGTTTCCTCATTTTTAAAATTTTTTTAAGCAACAGAATAAATACCGATAAATACAAAGATACCTGAATGAAAAGATAATTAGTGAAAATTTAGATATATTGCATGTGAAATTTCACCATCACACTGAAAGACACATCGAGAATTTGAGATGTTTCAACTAGTTGTGTTTTATTGAAGTTGAGCTTCGTGGAGAGGGTATATGTATTATTTATGAACAAATGCATGTCATATGGTATTTTCTCCGGTGTTCACAGCATCAGTAAATTGTGTGTTTTGCACTTCTTTTCATTTCCAAGCATCAGATATTTAAGCCATTATTTTAATTGGAGTTTGAAACTTTTCAAAAGAAGAGTGTAGGTGTTACCAATCACTGCCTTGAATATAAAGGCATGAATATGTATGAAATGTCTCCTTTTATACAGCAGTATTTGGAAAAGTTAAATACAGAAAGAGGTGCAACCATTGATTTAATAAAAACAACATCTAATATTTATATATCACTTTATTATTTAAAGAGTCCTAGTACATGTTGCATTGTTTGCACCTCCTTAAGTTTGGTAGGGACGCACTTTTCTCAAATCAGGAAACTTAGTTTCAGAGAACTTACGGGATGTCTGTCAAATGGCTTAGTAAGGGCAAGCTGGGCAAAGTAACAAGCTTGGCAGGCATCCCTACACTGAGTTTGGTTTGAGAATAAAATTTTCAGTTGGGAATAAAGGTTTTGTATTTAGGCACAACACATTTTATTTTTGATATTTAATACTGCATATTTCAATATCAAATTTGAAATTTGAGTATTTTTAATCATACCACATTCTGGATGTACATTTGATTTCTGGCTCATTTACTATACAGCATATTTGCCTGCATACTCTATTTCTCTCTTCAATTTTATGTGAACAAACTTTGACAAAAGTTAGGACTTTATTTTCTTAAACTTTTTCCCCAAAACATGCTCCCATTGTGGTCACTAACGAAAACTCCTCTGCAGCTTTTAATAGAAATAATTAAAAAGTCTGAGCGACAGGATTTACTAAAAAAAGAAAGGCTGGTCTGCTGTAGTGCACACCTCACTTAAGTAACAATGAGTACTTTGCCATAAGTCTTAAAAAGAAGCATTTCTTTTTCAAATAATTTGACTCTTTCACCCCACTGGTGGTTTTTCAGATAGAAGCAAAAAGAAAGAATAAACAAAGTAAAACATTCAACTGATATTTACAAAATCTTTAAGAACTGGAAATCTGCATGAAAAATTGAAAAATTAAAATGAATTTACATATTTCCTGAATGAAACAATATGCTTTAAAATTCAACCTTTGGAAAAATGTCACAGAATAATACATGTTTTGTGGATACATGAAAACAACCGACAAATTCGTCATTGTTAAGACGAAAAATCAATCACAGGAGCTTGTGAATTATAAGTCGTCACTATTAAATCTCTTCTACTGGCTGTGAGTTCTATATATGTTTAGAAGGATAGGGTTTGGGGGTTTTTGTTTTTTTGTAACTAACATAGCATTTATGTAACTCCGGAGGCTTCAAACTTAGTAAAGCTAAGAGCAATATAACTTGAAACCTGTGCTGCTACTTGAGAGTGACTGTCCTCGAATTAGTAAACTTCATAGAGGAGGGGGTATGGGCAGGGGTGAAACACGTGATGGGGATTAAGGAGGGCACTGGTCATGATGAGCACCATGACCTACGGAAATTACTGAATTCCAGGTGTTGTACAACACCCGAAAGTAATAGGACACTGTACGTTACCTAACTGGAATTAAAAGAAAAACTTAAAATAAAATACAGCAGAGAGTTAGAATTTTTTAAGAAAACATATTGTGAGTTATTCAGAATGCTAACTGTATGATCTAAATGTTGCTAAAGTTTTAATAACTAAAAACTTCCCACCACGTGGCACTGAACATTTATTCTAGCTGAAACAAGAGTTCAGATGGCCTGACACAGGAAAGGTGCACTTTTGCTGTAAAATAACAAACAGTTAATATTTTAGGCTTAGCAGACTGCATACCTCTCAGTCCCATATCCTTTTTCTTCTTCTTCCTTTTTAACAACACTCAATGTAAAAACCATCATAGCTCACAGACTTTAAAAGAACAGAGACCAGAGTTAGCCCACAGGCTGTACTTGCCAACCCCTCATCTAAGAGAAAGTTTCAAATAGTTAAATCCTCCCCTTAACTCCAATAGGATGCAAAAGTCTAAAATCATAGAAAAACTTTTCCACCACGTGGCATTTAAAAACCAATGAACTTTGGGAAAGCATTTTGTCATCCCTTGAAGCATATAATTTATCAGACTGGAGGAAAATATATAGGGATTTAGAAGTATGCTGTGTGTGATGCATGAAGTAAAATTTCCCTCAAATTCACTATTATAGGGTCTGAAGTGTAACTTATGAAGTATTTTATGAAGAGAATAAATATATTTGGTCCTCACTAAAACCTCACCTTTCAAGAAACCTAAAACAAGGGACCACAAGCTTCTATAGTAAATGAGTGAGAATGTATATCTTAGGGCAAAGGTTTTGCTTAAGACAAAAAAAATATGTGTCTGAAACACACAGCTATTGTGTAAGTGAGCCTAGGAGGAGTTCTTAGTGCTACTGCCAACAAGTCTTCTAGGTGGGAAATTATGTGAGAAAAACACCACCACAAGAATATTTCCTAATGTGAGAGATCTTAATTTCTTAAAACATAAAATATCTCTGCTGCAACAAAAGCACATACTGATTTTTTCCTTAAGTTGACGTCATAAACCTGTGATCACTATAATCACTTTTCTTTAAGTTGAAGTTTATTTGTTGCTGGATTTTAAATTTTATTTTCCCCATGCTAATAATTTACATCAAAATATAGAAATAGATTTTCCATTGTGCAGCCTTGATGTGAGTCTCCAGGTCTGGTTACACTGCATGCTGAGGCAGGAAGAAAAGAAGTACTTTCGTAAATACTGCCTCTGTTACACTCCAGATCTGGCTTTCTCACCTGAACTTTCTTGTCATCATTTTCATCTGGCTATACAAACATGCCCGGCAAGACTCGGCTCAGATAGTGCTTCCTGAAGTTAAGGATATCCCCCGGCCCTCACTCAATCCCCCCGTATTCCACAGGGATCCTCAAAACACCCTGTACCTACTCTCTTCACTCAGCTGAAATCAACTCATTGTGTAATTCATCATCCACTGTAGGCCCCGCTTTGAAGTCCGTGATCAAACCTCTGGTCCACCACTATATCTGATGACCCCCCACAATGGTCGGTGTCCGAGGAGTTATCCATTTACAATCAGATTAAATGAATGAATAAAAATGAGCATTCCCCTAACTCCCACCTCTTTACATTTCACAGGTCTTGTTATTTCTGGATGTACCAAAGCCAGTTCAGTAACCGTCGTAAATAAACCACGTTTGATAATATCCTATAGAAGAAAAAGAAAAAGCATGCTAGTCTGATTCAAGACCCTAAGCAAATCAATAGTGTTTTCCCAGAGGTACGATGATATCCTCATAATATGTAAAGTCGCCAGGCATCGTAGAGATCATGCAGAAAAAAGGAAATGGTCATGCAAAAATCATGTCAAAATCAGGGGACAAATAATAGGAGAAATGTGAGGATTAACACACACATACCAGCCCACATCAATTCTCAGATGTTCACACAGATAATTCACTTGAGCTCTGCTGAAAACATACTCTTTTTGGGTTATAAAAACCACCGCAACATGTTGTGTGGCAAATGCCAAAACATTCTCTCTGCATGTGAGCAGTAGTACTTCCTCTGAGCATTTCTGCTCTTGACTCAACTAGAAAGATCTTATCTTTTTCGTTTTGCCAAAGTTACAAACAAAGTTTAAAAGTATTTTACTAGGAGAACCATTAATTAAGAATTATGGTATAAGAACAATACTATAACTTAGAAAAACAATAAGGTAAAATATTTTAAAATCTAGTTCTTCAATTTCTTTCCCTTTATTTCTACAGGAATGATGACAGCATTCTAAGGTTTTACCCTTTGTGCTCAACTGCTCTCAGTCTACCACAGTTTATTTAGCTATGTTTCTGTTAAGAGACTCCAGGGCAGTCTCCAGTTTTTTACTATTATGAATGAAATTGCTGTGAGCATCTGTATAAAATACATATGGGGAGAGTACGCATACTCACACAGAGTAGATACATGCTTAAATTTTTAAGAAATTGTCAAACTTTTTTTCAGTGTTTATAATATGTCTACATGTAGTTTCAATTGCATCAGAGAAATCTCTACTGTATATTCCTTTTTCTCCTCTCTACTGTATATGTTCTATAACTTAAATTCATTATTTTCGCATTTATATTGATTTTTCTCTCCAAACTTCCCTAAATTTTTTTTATCCTACATATCAAGCCATAAAAAAAGGATGAAAATAATTAGATAAGTGCTACCTGTTACCTCTATTTGTCAATATTTGAAATAAGCACACAAAGTAAGAAAAGCAAAGGCAGTGTTACCAAGCTTAAGTGTTCAAAGAGGGCATAACTGACAGAAGTCTGGAGATGGAAATGTTTGAAAGATGCAGAAGGAAAGGGACACAATGGATAAAATCCATGTCCTTCATGTAATGAGTCAGGAGACCTGTCCAAAGCTCCACAGAACAGCAAACCCACTTACTAGTATTAGAAGCAACAAAACTAACAAGGAGATAATTTAAAATATTTGATATCATTTCTAAAAGCAGACCAGGTATGGGGAAACGTTAGCTAACTACAAATTGATCTATCAAAAAGTCAGTAATCACTAGGTAATTTCTAAGTAGAGAAGTGAGCAAACTGCTATGTGAGTATATAGGGAGAATGGAACCAGAGAAGATACTGGGGTGGGAACTTTTGCTATTTAAATGAAAATTTTTTATAATATTTGATTAAAAATACTTATCCATACATTACCTTGATAGTATTTTTCTGTGGGGTTGTAGCTAAAACTTTGGCTTTAAGATTCCTGGCATACTACACAGACGGAGACACAATCAGGTGTGAGGTTCATCTTGTCTGTAAAAATAAAATCTAACTAGCTGCTTAAAGAAGCATAAGACTCCTGGTACTGAGCCCAGAAAGAAATTTCTCAAATGAGTCCCCTTGTAAAAGGAACCATGCTGCACAATAAACAAAGTGTTCAGTGACATCTGTATAAGAAGATAACAACAATTCTCATAGGAGGTTTCTTACAGTTTCCTTCAATGTAGCTCCATGGAAAAAATGCCAAAACACAATTCAGTAAACAGAATTTTACAATGGTAATCAAGACTTTCAATGCAGGTATTCTGCTCTCTGCTGACTGGCTTAATCTAGAAATAGTTCAGAGTATCTAGAGGAATGAATGGATTGCTTTGCCTTCAGATTATCCTCTGTAAACCCTGTTTCCTCAAGTGTGGAGGCCAAGAAAAACAAGGCTGTACCCACCTCGAGTCTAGCCCTGACATAAGCACAGCCATCCTGACAAAGCAAAAGCTGGCACCTTGCACCCCCTCTCCACCTGCTCCCCTCCCCTTGGTAATACGTGTGAACAAATAGTTAACTTGCAGAAATCACAATCCCGCAAGACAGGAGTCTCCCTCGCTTTACAAATGTCCCACTGCTAAATCTCACTAACAAGGACGCTTGATAGGAGGAATGTGACATTCCACCAGGAAACTCCCAACTGTCTTGATGTTAGTGCCTCATTTGAGGGAAAAACGGCCTTGGCTTGATAATAACCAGGCCTCCAATATCCTGACAGTCTTCTTTACCCTGATAGCCCTTCTGAATACCCCCTTTGTCCTCACCCACCGCCGAGTCCACCCCTACTCTGCCTTAAAAACTCTGACTGTAATCTGGTTCGGGGTCCAAGTCCCTACTCCACTGTGTCGGGTACACTTGGGCCCAAGCTTAAGCTTGTCAAATAAACCCTCGTGTGATTGCATCGGTGCTTGGCTCCTTGGTGGTCTCTCAGACGCGAAAACTCGGGCATAACACAAGTATTTGATATTTCAATGGCAATGAACTTGAGAATATACTTGGAAGTACCCAGAGTATATCTCTTTCTAAATGTGGAACCAAATGCTTTCATAAACATAAGATCAAGTATTATTCAGTGTGAATATCAGTATTAGCAAAGTAAATCACCATAGGAAACAAAAGCAAAAGAAAAAAAATTAAATTTCCTCACTGTCTACACCCTATTGACAAATCCCTGAAACAGGCAGTGACCTTATTCTGGGAGCTCACCTGTCTTGATGATGACACTTTGCTAAGGCCAAAAGGCAATCTTAGCTTAACATTCTCCTGACCCCCCAGGATCCTCTAAGTCTTCTTTAAATATGAAAATTCCTCTGTAAACATCCTTTAACTCTACACACACACCCCCACCCCCAAGACACATGTTAGGAATCATCCTCCAAGTGTAGGGCTGACTGATACACATCTGAAGGGTCTCATGAACAATGTTTTATTAGATGGTAATAAATGACCTTTTCCCAACAATAGCTAGCCCCCTCAAAGGTCCTGGAAACCTTACATCCAAAATTCTATGCTGTATTTGGATGTATCTTGCATTTTTGGTTAAGCCGTTCAGGCTTATTGGTTTTCAGTCACTATTAGACCTACTTCATCCATGGCCAGATAGATGACTGATCCTTTAAATAGCTAAGTCTGAAAGAAAAATAAACTTCACAAAGAGCTCTAATTGTCTTATTAGTATAAAAGCTGTCATAGGGACTCCATTGACAAAATAAAATCACAGAAATAAGACTTAAATCAAAATAAATGCCCATATCTAACGTAAATTTCCTTTAAAATCTGGCCTCATTTGCCTGTTTTAACTTAACTTAGGTTTCCCTATGAGATTTACCTGAAGCACTCGGGCCTAACCTCTAGGTTCAAAGTGTACAGGCTGCTCCTATAAATGTTGAAAGCAAGGAATAAATTTAACTAAAGCACCTGAGAATGGCTAAAGATTTGCTTTTCTCCTACCTTCCAGGGGTTGAGAATACCAGCTTCAGGCATTCTTATGTGACATTCTTTGCAGGTGTTATCCTAGACCCCCCCACTGCAAAAGAATTTGTGTCTCCTGGATGCAAGCAAAATCTCTTAAATTATAAAGACCTTTTACCTCCACTTTGAAAAGATCCTACCAATTTTAGAGATTAAAAAGACTAATGACTATTCTCAAAACCCCTTCACAAGAAACAGAACCAAAAATTTCTCCTTGACCTTCCTACAAATGATCCATGAAGGGCCAGTATTCAAGGACTGATAGAAGCTGATGTGGGGAACAAAGGCAGAAAGAAATGCAGATAAAATTAAATTTCCTTATAACCTGCAGCTTATTGACAAATACTTAAGGCAGGCAGGACATAATCTTCCTCCAGGAAGCTCCCAACTGTCTTAATGTTAATGCTCCGCTAGAGGGGAAAAACAACCCTAAACTTGGCAATAACTAGGCCTTGAGGATCCTCTGAGTAGTCTTTAGTATATGAAAGCCCTTTTGGAAAACTTCCCGTCTTTACCTCCCTCGACTCTACAGTATATCATCAGTCCTACCTCACAATCCAGGGCAGCCCTTTCTGCCCAGGAAGCCTGTCCTCATGCTATAATGAAACACTTTTATTGCACCAAAGCCATCTCAAGATTTCTTAGTCATCAGCTCCAAACCCCAACACTACCACATCAGAAACCAAGGTACCCAAAAGAAGGTTTTTGTTAAAATGCTTTATACAGGTTTTACAAAGATAAAAATATTTTAATTCCAATTTTAGTTAAAAATCTCCCTAATATAAAGAAGCATATTTAGTTAAAAAGGCAGGCCAATCACCTGATATTCAGGCTGTAATCTTGTTCTTTGGAAAATTAAAAAACAACTCTGTTTTATAGATCTCTACAACACCAGAAATGCAATCCTAAAACCAGTCAAAGCCTACCTATCTTTACCAATTCCCAAACATTGCCAATTCTTCTTACAGTGTTTCTGGATATTGGAAAAAATCAAGCTATTGGAACAAAACTGTACTGTACTTAGGAGAAAGGAAGGTGAATTTTAAATCGCAGTTATCCTGAAACTCTGGGGGAAAACCTTTTTTTTTTTTTGCATATTTTTCTGTACCTTGAAATGATAAATCTTATGTCTTTAAAATGTAAACATAATAGAGATACACTACGACCCAGCAATTGCACTACTGAGTATTTACCCTAAAGATACAAATGTAGTGATCCGAAGGGGCATGTGTACCCGAATGTTTATAGCAGCAATGTCCACAATAGCCAAACTATGGAAAGAACCTAGATGTCCATCAACAGATGAATGAATAAAGAAGACGTGGTATATATATATATATATAGATATATCTAGATATCTATATATATACACACAATGGAATACTATGCAGCCATCAAAAGAAATGAAATCTTGCCATTTGCAACGACGTGGATGGAACTAGAGGGTATTATGCTTAGCAAAATAAGTCAATCGGAGAAAGACAACTATCATATGATCTCTCTAATATGAGAAAGTGGAGCTGCATTGTGGGAGGTTTGGGGGGTAGGAAAAGAATAAATAAAACAAGATGGAATCGGGAGGGAGACAACCATAAGAGACTCTTAATCTCACAAAACAAACTGAGAGTTGCCGGGGGAAAGGGGTAGGGAAAGGGTGGTGGGGTTATGGACATTGGGGAGGGTATGTGCTATGGTGAGTGCTGTGAAGTGTGTAAACCTGGCGATTCACAGACCTGTACCCCTGGGGCTAATAATACATTATATGTTAATAAAAAAATTAAAAATTTTTTTAAAAATGTAAACACAACCCACTACTGCCTGAAACTGAAGAAATAAAAGGGGAAAAGACTTTTTTTTAAAAGGTACAAACTGCTAGAATGACTTCTGTGTCCAGACTCTAGGACCTTTCCATAACAGATATGCGCCAAATCTTCATCATGAAGAAAACATAGATGCCTTCTCTCTGCCTTTCTCGTGTAAATTTTTACCTCACCTTCTTTAGGACCTAAGAGCAGTTACTTGAAATAAAATTGGGGAGAACCTTAGGGAGAAATTTTTCACACACACACACACACACACACACACACACACACACGGGAAGTATTTGGGAACTGGGCCTGTAATGTCATTTCCACAAGCAGGACAAAAGCTAGAAGACTGTTTGCATCCTGTCTGTGTATGTGTGTCCATGCATGTTATAAATGTGAGATATTTTTCTATCTCCAGATAGTATTGCTAAAATTGATTTATAAAAGCACTCTAGTTGGTTTAAAGCAAGTGCTTATAATAACTAGGCATGCCAAAACTCTAAAAGATAGAAACTAACCCAAATGTTTAATCAAGTTCCTATGATCTGGGAAAATATTTATTACTAAAGCTACCTTAAGGTTGCTGGTTTAATTAAAATAAAACAGTCTTTACAGTTATGAATTAATGTAAAACTTTTATTTTACTGGTGCTTAATGAAAGTCCAATGGGTTGTTCTCTGTTTTAAGTTTGTTTAAAAAAAGTTAAAAATTAGAATGGTTAACTTTGTCTAATGATTAATTAAGTTTTGTTGGTCATTTAGACATGATTGTCAAAAGCAAACTGAATGGTTATAAATAAGATTAAAAGATTTATAAAGAAATTTATGGGTGGCTTACAAAATGTTTGGTAATCTGAAGTTTTGGAGTTTTGTGGAGTTAGATGATGAGCTGATTTTGTTAAATGTCATTTCCAAGGGGCGCCTGGGTGGCTCAGTGGGTTAAAGCCTCTGCCTTCAGCTCAGGTCATGATCTCAGGGTCCTGGGATCGAGCCCCAAATTGGGCTCTCCGCTCAGCAGGGAGCCTGTTCCCCGCCCCCCGCGCCTGCCTCTCTGCCTACTTGTGATCTCTGTCAAATAAATAAATAAAATCTTTAAAAAAATAAAATATCATTTCCAAATAAGATAAAAAAAAGAAAATACTAAGTATTAAACACAGGTTTATCTACTCTTATGGCAGAGAAACTAAAGTATGGATCTATAAACCTCATTTGTGATTTATTATCTTTTTAACATTTTACTTATTTATCTGATAGAGAGAGAGAGACAGCAAAAGCAGGGGGTGCAGCAGGCAGAGAGAAAAGGAGAAGCAGGGTCCCTACTGAGTAAGGAGCCCTAAATGGGGCTCAATCCCAGGACCCTGGGATAATGAACTGAGCCGAAGGAAACCTTAGGACAAACTCTGAATGTAAACAGGAAAGTTGAATAAGGTTTATAGAGAAGAAATCTTTAGAATGGAATATTTTGTGTTGTCAGTACTGGTTATGATTAGAATAAATTTAAATTAATGAGTTTCACTATCAAGAATATACTGGTGCAAAATTAAAACTTTTGTTTTCTCCTTGTTAAAAGAACAAAGTTTTCGGGGCACCTGGGTGGCTCAGTGGGTTAAAGCCTCTGCCTTCAGCTCAGGTCATGATCCCTGGGTCCTGGGATCGAGCCCCCCATCGGGCTCTCTGCTCGGCGGGGAGCCTGCTTCCTCCTCTCTCTCTCTGACTGTCTCTCTGCCTACTTGTGATCTCTATCTGTCAAATAAATAAATAAAATCTTTAGAAAAAAAAAGAACAAAGTTTTCTTAAACTATTGGTTTGCTCTTAATAACATATTACAGTAAGAAACTGTAAATGCTTTTATCTTTAAAGTTATCTATGTGAAAATAATTTCCTATGTTTATCAGGTTTCTTTGGTTACTTTAAAACAACAAAACAAAACAAACACCTGACTCTTAAATTTTTTTAAAGCTAAATTTTATTCGCAGCTATATAACTTTCTGTATTTGCCTTTGAAATATTGTCACTTCAAACAGACAAATATTTTTAGCATGATCTGTGATCCTACTTAATCAAATGTTCTAAACTGTTGATATTTTTTTTTACCTACTTCCCAAAATAAAATTCTAAAATGAAATCTTTTGACTATATTCTACTTGAGATGTTCCAGAGAGCTCCTGGAACATTTCCATGATTTTGTGAGACTTATCTGGTATGTTAAATGAGATGGGAAGCATCAAATAAATGACTCTAAACCTTGTCAGAGTGTGTTTGTGTAGATAATAACTAAACTAAGTGTTCTAAAATTGTGTAAAATCACCTAGAAATCTGATATCCTGGTATGCTATTATTCTGAGGTGTGGTAGGTCACAGAAATTGACCAGATTTCCCTGCCAAGTGCATCATGATGAACCTAATCCAACCTTTCACCACCGCATTTTTAAGTGGTCTACAGCTACTGTTTTATGCTGATGCCACTGCAGCTGTACTTCTTCCTCAATGAGACTCACCGAAAGAACATTTCAGCATAGGTTTCTCATAACCTTAAGATTATAAAATCAAGTTAGGTAAGAATTTCCAAAACTAGTGAAAAAAGTATATCAAGCAAAACAAAAATTAATAACATGGGACTGAATGACCTGAGGAAGATAATTATAATTTTTAGGGCTTTTTATTTAAAACATAGCCAGCTTTTTATTTTTTTAAGACTTTATTTATTTGAGACAGAAAGAGAGCACACAAGTAGGGAGGAGGGTCAGAGGGAGAGGGAGAAGCAGACTCCCTGAGGAGCAGGGAGCCACATGGGGCTTGATCCCAGGACCCTGAGATCATGACCCTAGCCGAAGGCAGACACTGAACCGACTGAGCCACACAGGTGCCCCATAGCTGACTTTTTAAAACTGTTTTTTGTTTTTCAGGATCTAAGGAAATCTCTTGAGAAAACCTACCTGTAGCAATTTGATAAATTATACCATCAGAAACAGGACTGAAACATGTATCTCTTCTTACCTGAAACCTCCAGAATTAAAAAAAAAAATCAGTGAATATTCTTGTATTTTATGACCATATATTTGCCCAAGTTCAGTAAGAGTCTGTTCTCCTTGTAACAGGAATACAATTGAAAACACTGGTAAAGTTAGCAAGACTTTGACTGGAATGTTCTTTTTGAGATATGTGCAGACTTAGAAATGACCAACTAGCTTTAAGAAACTAAGGTCGAGGGGCACCTTGGTGGCTCAGTGGGTTAAAGCCTCTGCCTTTGGCTCAGGTCATGATCCCAGGGTCCTGGGATCAAGCCCCACATCAGGCTTCCTGCAGGGAGCCTGCTTCCCCCTCTCTCTCTGTCTGCCTCTCTGCCTACTTGTAATCTCCGTCTGTCAAATAAATAAAATCTTTAAAAAAAAAAAAAAGAAAAAGAAACTAAGGTCAACCATATGCAGCCAATAGAAACCCTGGGAGATGCTGGCCTGATGCCTTGCTTATCATTTCCAGTAGCCTTAACAGGTGAGTAAAGAAGGTCACTTCCTGGCAGGTCCAAGAACCTCAGGATATTCTAGGAAGAGAGGAATTCATCCAAGTCTATAAGTACTATAGGCAAATCTGGAAATTCCTTATAAAATGTCCCAGCAGAGCACAATGAAAAGAACATATACAATCACTGTTTTTGTTCTGCTTATATAAATAATTAGGCCAGGTTGTTAGAACTAAACTTATTTTGCCACAAATGATAATTTGGCTATCTTAAAAATAGGGACGATTACAGAGAAGAAAAAGTTGCAGTAACATACTTGAGTAAATATTAGATTCTAATACTGTTTATTATAAACTAGATTAGATCTTAATTTCTTCTAGCAGATGACTGCCACTCTCCAAACTACCATCTGGGTTTTTTTGTTTTGTTTTGTTTTTTCTTCCACCTTGGGATGCATTTGAGAACTGAAATTGCCCTTTTTCCTAAAGCCCCGAAGCTAAATGTGAACAACTTGATGTTACCTTAAATCACAACAGCTCCTCTATAGACAATTTTCGTGCCCGTTGCTCAGTGGGCCATTCAAAGATCTCCAGAGACATCTGAACTACAAACCAGGAAAAAAAAATCTGTCAGACCGCCGCTGCCTGTTCTCCCTCTACCTAAACGTGCCTCAAGCATGATCTATAAAATCCCTGCTGGCTATCCTCAGAACTCAGAAACTGATTTATATTTTGATCTAACATTAACCATTGTTTTTGTTTGTTTCCATTGAAACACCTCTTGTTTAATAGCTCATTTCTTGAAACACAGGCCTAACTTTGAAAACGCATCTGCATCATCACCTCCTAAAAGAAGTTTAACCGAACTGACCTACTGTCAGAACTAAGACTGGTTCAATGAGACAGAAAAATGCATCAGCTCAACTAATAATGTGAAACATTTGAGGGAAGTTTCAGAGGAGGGAACTACACAGGCCAAGGACAGGCTGCCCCAAGATGGGTCACTTTGGCATGAAGATTATTTTGAGTTCAAAGTAATCAAAACCCAGCCGATGTAGGAAAAGCTCTCCACCTCTGTGCCAACTGCCTGCAATTACATTGGAAAGGAGCCTATACTAGGAGGAAAGCTATTAACAGACATTCCCCTTTCTATGCTCAGACTCTAACCCTCTGTCCTTAGTTCAAAAGCTTCAGGTTGCCTCACTGTGTCTGAAATTCCAAGTCTGGATTCCCTATAGGTATACCTATTAAATTTGATTTTCTCCTGTTAATCTGCTCATATCAATCTGATTCTAAGTCCAGCTAGAAGGACCACACATCAAAGGAAGGTCTTTCTTCCTGACATCAGTCTAGAATTCTCCTAATTTTCCAATATCCTACTTTTCCTAAAATCTTGGCTCTACTAACTTTACTTTCCCCCGTGCTTTTCTTCATCAGATTTTAGTTACAGTTTCTTACCCATTTTCATTTCCTTTTCATTTCTAGGTCCATCTGAAGAGTTAGGCCCTCTTAATTATTTCACCCCTCAGATACAGGAGTTTCCTAACTTGCCCTCCTGCTTTCAGTCTTATTCCTATACAGTACAAAATATGTTCTTGATCATGTCAAAGCCTCCAAGTCAGAAATTTCAGAAAATTCCTCTTTTGAAATAAATAAAATCCAATTTCTTTACTGGAATGTGCTATTTAAAACTATCTTGCTATGATCACACAATACGCTTAAAGCTACTTATTCATTCAAGCAAAGCTGCATCCTAATTTAAAGGACTCCACTATAATATTATGCTAGAGAAATAGGGTTTTTTTTGCAAACCTAGATATGCAATTTAAAAATGCACACTTTAAAATATGCTAATAACTAATAACTGAACTATTCTTTTTTCTCAGCACATGAAAATCATCCTCTTGCACTAATGGAGATACAGAAAATTAAAGTAAAATAATGCAGATAAAAAACTTGTGAGATAACTTAGACTATTACTTTTTGTGTCTTCTTATGAGAATAATCAATTTAAGAGTACTTTGATGTGAAAATATTTTTATTTAGCAGTAACCCAAAAAAGAAGATTAATGAGATACTTAGTGTAGGGTGCCACATAAACTCCCAAAATTATTTACTCTGTCTTCTATGTGCCTTTATTTTCTTTTTTGAATGTCATATTCTATAGGTAATGGCCATATTTAATGAAAATGTCTATAATTTAAAGAAAATTTTTAATCAAAGAATCCTAAAGTGGTTGATCAGATAGTATTATCTGATCTGAGCACAGCAACCACCTGATAAATTTATTAATTTTATTTTAGATAAGAAATAAACAAACAAACAAAAAAACCAGTTAAAAACAGAATTTTAGACAGATCCATAGCTTAAATACCTATTCATTGGGATAACAGGTCTTTTCAGAGAAGCCTATCTACTCTCAGCAATTAAAAGTAACATGCTTATAAAAGGCAAGATGAAAAGATGTGCTTTATGGAAATCACACTGACGTACGCAGATAGGCTGACCACAACTGATGTCAATCAAGGTTTTTTCTCAACTTGGCCAAGCAATCTTTAAGATCATGAGTATGTCTACTCTGTTATAGGTATCTAAGAAATGATTCATTAATACTAGGTTTGGTTTGCATTTTTTGGGGGAGGGTCTCTGAATGGTTTAACTAAGTCCTGCATCTTCTCTGAAGAGCCCACACATCATGCTCTCCTACTCTAAAAATGTTTTGTCTTTCACCACATTAATAGGTGGTGAGTAAAAGGGAATATGTTCTCTATTTCCTATTTTAAATAAGTGCATATAGAAAATATTCTTTTTGAATAGACATTCCTACTAATAAATTTAATAGGAATCTATTAGACTACCAAGATAATAAAAGATTTAAGCACCTATCTTTTACTTACAGATACTATTAGACAAATTACTAAAGATAGAGAAATTCAGACAAAATAATTCAGGAACTTAAGGCTATGAACTTTGAAAACGCTGCATATTCTTTTCAAAGGATGGACTGACAACTATGTGGAGAAAATATATTTTAGGCCTTGAGGCAAATCATGGTAGATGTCTAAAAATTGGTATCCAACAGACTGCATTCTCAGAAGACAGGGCAATTAAGTTATACTGAGTAATAATCAAAACAAAAAGATAAGCTCCTAAATAAAGACAGTGTTATTCTTCATTCTGCTAGCACGTGGATGTGTATACTTGGATGACCTCAACAACAGAGCTACACAGAACAAAGACCACTGTGGTCAGAAAAGGAAATAATGGTAGTTGAAAACTTCTGAGAACAAACTAGTTATAAAAATGTACTAGGTATCAACACCTGTGGCATGAAGCTAAAGCATTATTTGGAGGGAAAATTTTAAGATGATCTACAGTAGAAAAGGAAGAAAGAGTGAAAACTAATGACATAAGCATACAACTTATAGAAGTTAGGGAAAAGATCAAAATAAGTTCAAAGAATATAGAAAAAAATTTTAAGAGTGGGAATAAAAACAGATTTGAGGGCCAAAAGATTCTCTATAAAATAAGTAAAATTAGAAAATCTCTGGTAACAGTTATCTCCCAAAACAAGAAAAAATTACCAATATTAGAAATGGAGAGAGAACATAACTACAGACAGATTGAAAATAAAACCAGGGGCGGCTGGATGGCTCAGGTGATTGAGTGTCTCTGCCTTTGGATCAGGTCATGATCTCTAGGTCCTGGGATCCAACCCTACGTCAGGCTCCCTGCTCAGCGGAGAGTCTGCTTCTCTCTCTTCCTCTACCTCTTCTCCTGCTTGTGCTCTCTCTGGCTCTCCCTCCCTCAAATGAATAAATAAAATCTTTTAAAAAATAAAAAATAAAACCACAATGCAATGAAAAAACAATGAACAAGCCATATGCTATTAAAATTAAAGTGAAATGGTCACAATGCCACAAATATAGAACGTAATAAGAATGACCTAAGAAGCAATATAAAACATTTTAAAAAGTTAAACTGACAATTCAAATATCGTCCCACTGCTGGGAGAAAGTTTCCCATGGATTGCTCACGTTTCCGCACCTCTCATGAGCTGTGCTTCTGTGCTGGACTATCTTTTTTTGTGGGTTTTTTTTTTAAAGATTTTATTTATTTATTTGAGAGAGAGACAGTGAGAGAGAGCATGAGCGAGGAGAAGGTCAGAGGGAGAAGCAGACTCCCCGTGGAGCTGGGAGCCCGATGCGGGACTCGGAACTCCAGGATCATGACCTGAGCCAAAGGCAGTTGTCCAACCAACTGAGCCACCCAGGCATCCCTGGACTATCTTTTTAAGATGGTTGTAGAGCACGCAGCTGGGAAAATAGATCTATTGTTCCTTCTGGAGAAGAGGCCGATGTTTGTTTACAGTCCAGTATGATAAGATGAACATCTTTGGGACAAAGTTCAGCTGGGCTTGCTTGCAATTCCTAAGGGAATGAGGTGTCTGAAGCTTGGATTTCCTTAGATGTGTTCCCAATCTGCATGTGCAGCAGCCACACAGGCCAGCCTACATCATCCCTTCAGACTTTATGGGGCAAAGGGAACTGATGTGAATATGAAACTCATAAATAAAAGCAGGACAAAACAAAGCTCTGAAAACACCAAGTGCTAATGACCATGCTGTGCAGGGGAACTCTAATCCACTGCTGGTAGAAATGTAAAACGGTATAGCCAATTAGGAAAACAGTTTGACCACTCCTTAAACATACCCAGCAATCCCACTACTAAAAAAAAATAAAATCTATCTTCACATGCAAGTCTGAATGTGAGTTTTTGTGGTAGCTTTACTCATACCCACCCCAATCCAGAAACATCCCCTTACGCATCAATGTTACATGGACAAACAAAGCATGGAACTTCCACAGCCCCCCCTGCTCAACTGACTTCCAGCTATAATCCACCCAGGGGCAAGTCCTACTTGGACTATTTTCTTTTTTCTCCATCCTCCCTAGTTTTCACTAGCCATGCTTCCATAGTATCCTTGTGTTCTAATTCTTTCCTAAAAATTATCTCTGCCTCGGCTTGAAGGAAACAAATCACATGTCCTGATTTAAAAGGGAAAATAAATCATGCAAAAAACAAACATTTCATCCTACTCACTTCCAAAATACCATAACCTTCTCTATTCACTGCCCAAACTTCTTGAAGACGCAACTTGATAACTAGCCTAATAAAGGGTTTAAGTCTCATTACCCATTCTTTCTTTATTCTCCTAGATATCCACAGTTCCCTGTGCTAATACAATCAAATCCAAGGTTGCTTTCTCAGTTCTGACCCTTGGAACTGCTTTGGAGCCCTTGTAGTGTCCTTTCTCTTCAAGACTTGACTTCATTTTGATTCTGGGACAGGAATCACTCCTATTCTCCTATGTCTCTGACTTTGTCCTCTCATGTCTCCCTTTGTGGAAGGTCTCATTCTAATCCAAATATTAGAGACGGATTTCCATACCCATACCACCAGTCCTAAATTGGATTTTGAAATCTAGGCCAGAATACCAGCTGTCTATCTGACATCTATATTTGAATAGCTGGAAAATGTTCCTAATTGAAAGAGTTTTTGCCATATCACCACCAAAACTTGTTCCATTTCTTCTTTTTCTTCATACTGTTTGCTGACACTGCCATCCTCTTAATCCCCTAGCTTAGAATCTTCTGTCCCATCTGTAACTTTTCCTCTTCCTTACTCACATCCACTAGTCCTGCTGATCCTGTCTCTCCAGTTATGGTTTTTCCACTCCTGTAGCCACTGTACTTTCTCACACCCTCGTCCTCCCCTGACAGCCCTCTGAAAATTCTCCTTAATTCCAGTCTCCTTCTTCAATTTACTTTATATACTATCTGAAGAGGGATCTTTCTAAATTAAAATCTCATCCTGTGAGAACCTAATTACTTAACCCAAAGTATAGACACAGGTTGCCTTTGTTCACACACTGCCAGCTCAATAAACTTAAAAGAATAATTTGTACAATTATCACCCTTTGTTTTGTTTATAGGATGCTGAATGAATCACTTAACAGATTCTCTTCAACAAATTAACAGAATTGACTTAGCTGAGCAAATATGTTTGCTATATTGGTGTCATGCATATACAACCATGGGGTCGTTTTTAGTTAGAGCCCAAGACAAATATCCGGTTATAGCTCCTGATTTAGAGAAAATCTATACTGCAGTTTCCATCGTTAATGCTTTCTTGTATAATGAAAGATGCTCTATTTCTCATGCAATGTGATGACAGTTTCTAGAGATTCACGATATACTCCTGTGCATACAAAAATTCTGTTTTCTGAATTGAATAATTTAAAACTTTAAAGAGATGACCACCACTTCAACTTCTGAACATATTCTCCTCACCTAAGGGGATGGTGGGGGGTGTAGAAAACAGGGCACCCTGAAGATAAACCAACCCTGTGGTTTAAAGATGCACAACAGCAAAATGTCATCCAGAACAAGCTTTGTTTTCTCCCCCCTCCCCCAGCACACTCAGGTATGATGGATTCAGCTTTGCACTAATTCTAATGGATTTTTTTAAATTACTGAGACAAAGCTAATAAGCAATGGGTGTTGGTAGCCAATTATATGCCACCAGAGATTCTGGGAAATTAAAAAAATAATAATAATAATAATAAAAGGAGAGTTTATTTTGAATCTGCCCTCTTGACTAAGTGTCAAAACAAACAAATAAAATGAGCCTTACTAGCTATTAGGTTCTTTAAGAATAAAATGGTGCTTTTCAGGTCTACTTATAAACTTGTTGTTGGGAAATACCCTATGTTACCATCTAAAGGAAAGACTGTTCAGCACGGCAGCATCCCAGAAAGAAATAAAAATAAGGTAAAATTTTAAACCTCCAATGGAAAGCAGACATAAAAATAAAGCAAACATTATTTTAAGGTACATGTTAATTTCCACAGGGTGCCTGGGTGGCTCAGTCGGCTACGTGTCTGCCTTCAGCTCAGGTCATGATCCTGGGCCCTGAGATGGAGCTCTGCTCTGGGCTCCCTGCTCAGAGGGGAGCCTGCTTCTCCCTCTCCCTCTGCCTCTTTCCCTGTTCGGCTTGCGCACACATGTGCACTCTCTCTCTCAAATAAATAATCTTTAAAAAATAATAAGGAAGCTACATATTAATTCCCAAATTTAACCATTATTATATGAAGAAAATACCTGTGGAGTTACATTTATATAAACAAAAATTTAAAACATTTTTGTAAACCTTATCAAATGATTATACCAATGGAGGAAGCATATGATATTCATAATGTGATTTAGGTTCAGGAATATTTTGTTACGTTGAGAAGCCAACATAAAATCAGAATTTGGGCTCCAGGCATTGTATTGATACAGGTTTGACAGCAGTGTTCTACTGTCATTTCCTCTATACAGAAATTATCTATTTATGTTTCACATAAACACTTATGCATTATAATGCTTTCATGTACAGCTTGGGATCCGATCTTCAATTTTATATCCATCAAGAATACCCAAGCACTATGAATACACTTAGTCTTTCTAGCCATAGAAACTGATGATGTCAAATAAGCATATACATTGATCTGCTGGAAATACGTACATTTATACACAAGCAGAATGAGAAAGAAAGGAACTTTAAATCACATGGTAGTCTAAAAGTTTGTCATTTTTTGCCTTTTTGTTTTAAATCTGAAATAATTTTAGACTCACATGTGGTTTTGAAAATAGTATAGAGTTCGTATGTACCCTCTCCCTATCTTCTCCAATGATAATCTCTTACAAATCCATACTATAATCATCAAAACCAAAACATTGACACTGGCACAGTATAATTAACTACAGACTTTATTCTGATTTAACTAAATGTATATGCTGTTTTGGTGTTTGGGAGGGGATGAGAGGAAGATACAAATTCTACCACTTGTACAGATTTGTGTAACCTCTACCAACTCTGGTATATAATGCTTCTGTCATACAAAGGTAGTTTTCTCTTCCATTGCAAACTTAACAAATCAGTAAACCAGGGTTAAGAAATCTAGTTTTGCTTTCATTTCTGAATTTAGTCCTCACTATAGTGTACATTAGTTTATTTCTTGCCATGGATGGGCTGCTCTATGCCTGTCATTGGGTTTGATACTGGACACGAAGTGTTAATAATAAACTCTAAAGAAAACAATTGAGACCGTATCTAAACATGGCACTAAGTTCCAGACGAAGTGTTCCCAACTGACTTTAAACTAGATCAGGACAGGAAATTAAAGGGAATAAAGAGAGGAGCTATAACATTACCTTATCTCCAGCTGAGTCTCAAGGAACTATCTATGCAAATTAGAAGGCCAAGTATGGAACAAAAAAAACCACAAAAACAAAAAACGCTTAATGGGAGCAATAAGCTTTTTTGCCATTTTACTGTGAAACCCAAACAGCTTTGGTCCCTGGAAGACCCAATTACATCTCTAGTGGTGACGAAGGAATTCAGAGGGTACCTGAGGGTGAACGGTGAATGACAGCCACAGGGGGCAGAAGCAGAGAAGTCTTGGCGGGTGACGAGCAGCCACAGAGAAGAGTGGCAGCTCCAAGCAAACACACTCCGCGAGAAGCATATGTTCCCTCCGGCTTATGAATATGAGAGGTGAGCAGTTGCTGGGATGAAGAAATCTGGCTGGAAGGGAAGTATATGTGACTATACAAGGACAACAATAAGGATCCTCGTTCTGATGGAACGATTTCGTATCCTTACTGTACCAATGTCAATAATCTAGTTCTAATGCTGTACTGTAGTTTCGTAAAATGTCACCATTGGCAGAAACTGGATAATAAGGGATCATGGAATCTCTCCATTTATTATTTCTCACACGTGCAAGTGAATCTATAAATATCTTAAAATAAGTTTAAATTTAAAAAAGAGTATATACTGTGTGCCTAACTGTCCCCACTGAAGTATCAAAATCTACATCTTATTTTAAGATTTTTATCTATTTATTTTGAGTTGGGGGGGCAGAGGAAGGGGGAGAAACAGACTCACCAGTGAGCTGACAGGGAGCCTGATGTGGGGCTTTATCCCGGGACCCTGGGATCATGATCTGAGCCAAAGGCAGACACTTAACCCACTAAGCCACCCAGGTGCCCCCAAATCTGCATCTTAGAGTGGATTTATTTTTTTGCCTCAAAATGATGTAAAGTTTCTAAGCAAATGTTCACAAGAAGAAAAACAAGTAAATTATAAGCCTCCTCTTCAGAGGGTGAAAGTATCAGATGCCCCCCCCATGTCAATGTGAGTCTATTTAAAATAAATATGCAAAAGTTTATCAGAAGGCATGGAACTCAGTGCCCTGAACTACAACAGTCAGGCATCTGATAAGTTTGTTTAAACTGTGTCTACAGAAGATTACAAGTTATGATTAATGGTTCTCAATTTCATAGGTAAAAATTATATATTCTGTTATAAAAATGAACACCAAACTGAACACCACTGAACAACAAATAGGAACATCAAATATTAATTAGAAACATGCAAAATGACTATCACTGTGATGTTTGATGAATATAATAAAGTTCTTTGATTAGAAAAATAAATATAAGGCTCAGGAAGAGTCCTTTATCTGAGTGTTTTCCAATTTGAAGGGGAAAAAAAAAACATTTGGCAAAATTCTACAGAAGTTATATTCAAACAACAATTTGATAATTATAAAAATTTTGTTATGGATGAAACAGTAGTTTACTGTGTGTTTGTTATGGATAAAACAGTAGTTTATTGTGTTTCCTATTGATGAAAATGTTAAGAATCCTCCAGAGATTTTATTTGGTATTTATGATAATAGAAAAAATGTACTATTTATAATGTATGTTTGGAGATAATCCTAAGCACTTCTACATAGTGAAAACCTAGGCCAGTGAGAAAATTCTGTAATAAAATATGGATATGGAGATGGGGAAAACAGGCTTTAACATGATCAATTTATGGTGACCTTCTCAGGGGAAATAGAGCATCCAAACTTGTAATTCTGGAATAGTGGGCTTGTAACAACTGAGGATAGGTCTAGGAGTCATTGTAGATTATCCCTGACAGGCAATAACTCACTGAGCTCTCATCATAAAGCCAGACCAAGGAAAGGGAATGGGAAGCTTTATCTGCGTGTAGTAAAAGACAGTGTTCCTATGGGATACTATTTGTAATTCTGGCCACCAAATTTTAACTACATAAAGAAAAACATGGAGGACATTAGGAAAAGGAAAGGAAAAGTGAACTGGAGGAAATCAGAGGGTGAGACAAAGCATGAGAGACTATGGACTCTGAGAAACAAACTGAGGGTTTTAGAGAGGCGGGGGTGGGGGAATGGGTGAGTCTGGTGGTGGGTATTAAGGAGGGCATGTATTGCCTGGAGGACTGGGTGCTGTACATAAGCAATGAATCTTGGAGCACTGCATCAAAAAAAAAAAAATGTTTTGCAGCTCCAAGCCAATGCAAGAAAGTCCAGACCAAAATAAAAGCTATAAGAATTGTTAAAAAAAAAAAAAAAAAAAGAAGAAGAAAGGAAGGAAAGAAGGAAGGAAGGATGGATGAATAAAACTTTAGAAGGTTAGAGAGCATAGCTGAAATGGTCAAAAGAATACAGATTCTCCCACATATGAATAAGGGGATTTTAAAAGATTAATCACAGTACAAAAATATAAAGAGAAGCAGGAAGACAGAGTTGTACAGCCATAATCAAAATCTACCCATTAATATATCAGTGTCAACTCTGCTGAGGAGTTTTTCCTGAAACCTTTATAGGTCAAAAATTCATCTATGCTTGATGATGGCAAATAAGATACTGTTATCAAAGTTTCAAGGAGTATAAAGCAGAGGGGAATAACAAAATATTATATGCCTAAGGCAATATTTGAAGGTAAAAAACTACAAAGAAAAGCAAAATAGAATAAGATCAAGCTGGGTAAATATAAATGTAACTATTTTAATGGAAGTTCAAAAGTTAATTAAGCCAGTAGGAAGAGGGACAGATACGTTTTCGCTGAGTTGGAAAAGCCATGAGGCGTGCCCCAACGCCGGTTCACTGTGAGTTATCACACCTTCAAAGGGAAGTGAGACCCACAGCAATACTACTTCGACTTTAGAATGAATTATTATCATAAGTATTAGAAATAAAATATCCATGTCAAGGAAGACAACAGCTCTATTGTATTTTTACACTGGTGAGGACTGCAGTGGTCTGGAAAACATGTCATAACAAATAACAGGCTAAAACAATAACGACAACAAAAAACCTATATGAGCTTTAATAAATACTCAAAAATTTACTCATCCATTTTAAAAGTCTCTACAGAATGTGTGATTAAAAACAACAACAGGGGAGCCTGGGTGGTGCGGATGGTTAAGTGTCGGCGTTCAGCTCATTCATGATCTCCAGGTCCTGGGATCATCGAGCCTGATGTCGGGCTCCCAGCTCAACTAGGAGTCTGCTTCACCCTCTCCCTCTGCCTCTCCCCCTGCTTGTGTGCTCTCTCTCTTGTGAATAAATAAAATCTTTGAAAAAGAAAACCAAACAACTTTTGGGGCGCCTGGGTGGCTCAGTGGGTTAAAGCCTCTGTCTTTGGCTCAGGTCATGATCCCAGGGTACTGGGATGGAGCCCCACATCGGGCTCTCTGCTCGGCAGGGAGCCTGCTTCCTCCTCTCTCTTCTCTCTCTGCCTGCCTCTCTGCCTACTTGTGATTTATGTCAAATAAATAAGTGAAATCTTAAAAAAAAAAACAACTTTAAAAACAACAAGAATAATAGGATATGTTTGATCATCAGGACAACTGACCAGGTTCTAGAACTTCTGGATGCTCAGGAACTTGAATGAGTCATTATATAATCATGTAATCATTTTAGGATTTTTGTCAAACTTTGCATCTATAAACCCAGGGTACTAGGCAGATTCTCAGGCTGTCACAGACCAATGTACAATGTTAATATGAAATGCATTATTACAGTGATATATCTAAGAACATGAGACCACCCTCTTTGTCACCCCATATCAGCATTCTCTGACTGAAGTGCACACCCCCCTTTGTTTCTCTCCATTTTCCCAGACAGGCTAGGGCAAAGGAGATGTTCAACTGAGTTCTAAAGGAAGGTTTTACCTGTTCAGCTGCTGGCACACTTACAAATTATTTTAACTGTTTAGAGAACTTGGCACTGATGACACAATATTCCTGAGTCACTGTAAGAAACACAGTTGTACTGCACTCTCCCTTTGCTCAAACCCAGGCATATCTCAAGAACAACAACGCAATGGCAATGCAGCACAGTGCAGCCGACTGACTTCCTCCTCCAGATGGCAGCTTCAAACGGGTCAACTTAAATAAATGAGAGCTCCATATATCAAGGAAACCTAAACCAGTGGTTCCGTAAGATGTACAGTGCTCCAATGAAACAGTTAATAAGAAAGGTCAAGGCACACTTCGCCCACATCTATCATTCCAGGCCAGACCCTTTCAACACCATTACCTCTCTACTGTGTTATTAATTCCTCCTAATTAGGCATTCAAACTACACTTTCACGCTATTTCAATGAAGTCTGCAGGACAACAGAAAATATTCTAAAATAGGTCATATAAAATATTCTAAAATAGTTTATGTAAATATTCAAAAGCTTTCACTGGCATTTTGGTGCTTATTGAATCAAGTATGAATTTTAAAAAACAACAAAATAGAAAACTCAGTGGCTGCTTTAGTATTAACTATGGTATATACAGAATCCATTTCTCCAATCATCTACTGTCTCCTGTAGGCATTATGTACCCATACTATATTACTCTACTGCCTTGGTCCTAATCATCATATGTTTTTTATTTATGCCTTTTCTCATGCTATTTGCTATAACTAGAACATTTATGGATGCTTAAGTCTTCTCCTAGCTAAACACTACTGACCACTGAAGACCTAATATCAACAACTACCTCCTTTATAACTCTTATTTTGACCATAGTTACTTTGTTTTGAGCTCCTGTGGCTCAAAACACGATTACTATACAAAGTCCTTTCTGCTTTGTAGCATGAGAACTCGCACACTTGTGGGCACCTGGGTGGCTCTATTGGTTAAGTATCTGCCTTCAGCTCAGGTCATGATCTCAGGGTCCTGGGATCAAGCTCTGCATGAGCCCTGCATCAGGTTCCCTGCTCAGTGGGGACTCTGTTTCTCCCTCTCCCTCTGACCCTCCTCCCCACTTGTGCTCTCTCTGTCTCAAGTAAATAAAATCTTAAAAAAAAAAGACTTTGCACACTTGTTTGATTCTCATATCTGAAACGTGTCGAGATGAACTGCATTTATTTACCTGCATAGTCCTTCAATCTGGATGTGTGCTTTACTACACTAAGGTAAAATGGTCATTGAGTGTAAAATAAATTAGCAATGAATTGATAAATAATGCATTAATACCAAAATCACAACGGACATTCTAATATTTTCAATTTCACCCATTACATTAAACACATATGAAGTTTAATCTATAAAGGGAAGCCTTTCTAGGACAGTTACAGACATACTGATACAAGTCCTTATCAACTGCAGATTGCTTTACATTTGTTTTTGCTTCTATCGTGAATTTTTCAAATAGTGTTCTCAACTTATGAGATGTCATCTAGACAACAGAGCCTTCCATCATAATTGCCATTCAGTCAACTATCATAGGCTTTGTCGAGGGCTAGAAGGTCAAATCACGTATACGAAACCCAAGGAAATGGCACCACACCAGAATACGGGAACATTCAGAACTACGCTCAGTGATAGCTGGCTAAAAGGAGAGAAAATGCTCACCTCCTTGAAGGTCTATTTTTGAAGTGCTTATGACAGTATTATGGATTATATATAGGGATTAGTAAGAAAAATTATCCAAAATTGGAAATTAAGATAAGAAAATACAGACTGCCTGGTCACACTAAAGAAATGTTTAATAAACCTGCTTACAAATCATTGATTTTTCTAAAGAAACACTTCTTTTAAACTTCTCATAGATTATTGAATAAAACCCTGGGTCTTTAAAGACAAATGTTAGTTACAGAAGATTAATACATTGCAAATGATGTTTCTCTAATAGAAATGTTAATGATTTCTATCCAATAGAAATAATGGCTCTGTCATAGATTTATTGCCTTTGGACAACATTAAGCAATTTTGTATTTAACTTATTTTGACATTCTTTCCTTCACTGACCACACAGAACATTCTCTCATATATATATATTTTTTAAGATTTTATTTATTTGACAGTGAGAGACAAGCAGGGGGAGTGGGAGAGGGAGAATCAGGCTTCCCGCAGAGCAGGGAGCCTGATGTGGGACTCAATCCCTGATGTGGGACTGATCCCTGGAATCATGACCTGAGCCGAAGGCAGATGCTTAACGACTGAGATACCAAGGCACGCCTCTTATCTTATTTTTTTAACCATCTCTAGCATCCTTCAGTTTCTTTATTAGTGAGTTAAGCAAATCTTTGGTATATGCCCACCATATATCTGCATAAAATCATACGTTTTTTTTTCTACATTTTGAAGTTTATACTTGGCAAGTGCATTATGAAAAGAACTATTCAGTGAGAACAACTTAGTTTACTGCCCTTACTGTTTCCTAAGCCTTTGGCATTATCAAAAAGTCTATCTTCAAAAACAATTAAAAATTGAGTAAGAAATGTTAAAAAGCTACAAAGAATTTAAACCAAAATAGTAAATGTTACTTGAGATATTTTGATGATGCATTTTACATAGTAAGAAGCAGAAATGAAGGGACTGAAGGAGGAGAAAAGCATTTACAAATGTCTACCTTCATTTTTATCTACAGTGGGGGGGAAAAAGAAACAGGTATCTTTTAAACTGACTTTTTTTCACTAGCTTAGATGACCAAGATATGCTGAAGAATAAAACTGATTCATTTTTTTTGTGAGCAGCACAAGTCATCAGTCCCCCTCCTTGAGGATCTCCTGCCCCAGGCTGTCCCTGACTGCACAAGCATTTTTCTCTGTGGGATCACAGCAGGCCTGCCCTCTGTGCACAGGGACCTATCCAGGCCTTGCACACTATCTCTGCAACACCCAAATATAATTTCTCTGTGGCTGATTATTTTAGAATTCTACTCTTAATTACAGAACAACCAGCTAATCTCCAAACTATTTTGCACCTTGCTATTCAAATTTTCTGTAAGAAGTAATATGAGACTTCGAAAAGAAGCTTCCCAGAAAAAAAAAAAAAAGTAAAATACAATGAGGAATTTGAAAACTGGGATTTAAGGCTTTTTGACAAATCAAAGAAGAAATAATTTGTTCAAATGGGACCATCTGAAAATACACCTTCAAAAGTGAGCTATTTACTCTTCATACAGGACGAGTTCTTATTAAGAAGCCCTGGGAATTAGTCTGTATGGGTTTATGATAATTTAAAGCTTACACTTTATTGTCTGTTTTTCAGTTCGGCTATTTCAAAGATTATCCAGAGCAAAGTTTATAATGGGTGAGAGGAGAAAGAGATTTGAATATAGAAATATTCAATTCCTTAAATCCATGGAATGACCTTCTATTGAGATTTCTCAGCATGCTGAGTACAGGAGAGCACCGGTGGCTTGAACCCAGAAAAAGCACAAAGACATTGCCTTTTACCAATCACACTTAGACAAGCAATCAGATATTAGACTGAAAGACTGTCACCGCTCACTGGTTTCCCCTGCTTTTATCAACTGTGAGAGCTAGCTAAGTTCTACTCAAATTAGTACTGATGTGTCAGAAAGCTTTTGAAAAGTCACACAGCTTTCAATCTCCTAGGACTCAAATAGAAAGTTACCCAGTTTCTCGTGTTCCCAAGGGGTGAACACAATGCACAAGCAACGAAAACCAGGTAAGTACTATAAAAATATTCAATTAAAGTAGAGACTTTGCAACCTGATATATCTCATGATAATGTCTACTGCTACTCAGGAGAAGTGGCAGTTGATTTACCTGCCATCCCTAAGAAGGAAGAAATTGAGAGCCACTGGATCAGCTTCTAAGCTCTTACTGCATGTAGAAACTACTACCTTGGAGGCATACGCCAATGACTAGGATACAGAGGAGTCAGAATGAAGTTTGATGGTGGGAGAAGGGAAAGGAAAGAGGTTTATGAGATATCTAAGACCCCCTTTTGCATATCTACAATATTTCTGGTGCTTTAAATCTTCCTTAAATTCGAAAGAACACAACATTAAAAACTGATGAAGCATATGAAATGTACATATTGATATAACAGTAATTCATTGACTCAAACCCATTTTACCCACAAACACATATAAAAATCAGAGATTGTTACAACCTACACAATACCATGACACCACTGAAATTCTTCTCCATGAACCAGGACATCCTCTGAGTATCTCACTGACAGAGCCACTTAACATTAGCAATTAGTCAATCACACTCATGAAGATTATATTATCTCTATTATCACACAAAAATGAGTCTTTAGATGTTATAAGGGCATGGTATTCTTAAATGTATAATTTTTTTGGAAAAATCAGAATTCTCTTTTTAGGATGATGCCTGCCAGCATTTTGGCTACAGAATAAAAAATGATCACTGACTGCATGTGAAGACAAAAGAAAACAATATGATTAAAAAGAAGTGCCAGAAATGTCATTAGAGCTTCATATGTTTTCTCAATTCTTCCAGAAACCCACTTTATTTTACAGATGTGGATTAAACCCATTTTAAAGACGAGGACTGAGAGTGTCTTAGCAGTGTTCCCAAAGCCACTTTGCTCATTATTTCGACTCCCCTTAAACCGGATCTATGTCCTGAATCAGACAACCTAAATGGTACACTAACCATTCCTTTGCCCTTTGTTTTCTAAACTGCCTAAAAAGAAAATATCGTGAAGAAAAAAGAAAAGAAAACTTCTGCCAAAAGCATCCATAAACATTCACTGAGCGCAATTAAAGTTAACTGATTTATTGAAATGATTTAAGAAATTAATTCCTTAACATTTACCAAAAAACCCTGTTATATGAATTTTATAGCAAGCTCTTTTCTCATTTGGCATTAATAATCTGAAAATTGTGTATCAATTTGTCAGACATCTCAATTAGAGCAGTCAACAAAACAGAGTAGCATCTTAGCGTGCCTTCCTTAACGCTGTGTACAAACAGCTGATGAACCTCCAGAGGCCGATTACAGAAAAGAGTGTATATCATTTAAGCCTCTTCTTTCTACTTTGTTTTCTGTTGCCAAGACTTGAGACCTTTCACTACTGATTAACACACTTTCCACCAAAGACTGGCAAGGGAGCTGAATGCTGTGGATGCTAAACCAGTCCATTTGACTGAGGGAGCTGCCACTGTGGTAGGGTGGGGGGTGTTAGTAGGGTAGAAATACAGAACTAAACATCATGTTAAATTAAAAAAAAAAAAAAGAGTGAATATTTGGATTTTTGGATACTCTGTGAATTCCTTTTATGCATGCTATACCCTATACTTTGAACTAAATAAATGATAATTGTCCTCACTCACTTCTGGAAAGTTAACTTATTTATTGTTGGATAATGTAACAAAAGTTTCTATGACTACTGATAAAATGTAAGGTTTTACATCAGTGATTATAAAATAGAGCATCATAAAGCACCACCCACAGAACAAGTCAACACATTAGAATTACTGGATGTTATTTTAGAAAAGCAGGGCACATACTACAGCTAAATATATGTTCTATTAGAAAACACAGAAATACAGGGGTGCTTGGGTGGCTCAGTTGGTTAAGTGTCAGACTCTTGATTTTGGCTCAGGTCATGATCTCAGAGTCATGTGATCGAGCCCCATGTCAGGCTCCACAATGGGCCTGCTTAAGATTCTCTCTCTCCCTCTCCCCCGTCTCCCCCCCAACAAAAAGAAAAAAAAAAAAACTCACAGAAATATAGGTTATATTCCTGATGTCTAATCCCTACTGGGAAAATGCATTTGCTTAGGAATATAGAATAATAATTCACATTAAAATGAGATAAATAACCTACAGATTGCTTTAGTGAGTTCACTTAATCATATCCAAAGGATTAACTCAAAGTGTCTGGTGAAAGGCACTGTTTCTCTCCTTGATGTCAAATCACAAACATCCTTTTTTCATTTATAACTCTTTGAGCTTCCAATATACACAAATTTACTAATACACTTTCATATTTTTAACCTGTTCCTCTCTTTAATCTATCCAAAACTTTTGTAATTTGTGCAAAAGCATATTTGGAAAAGAAAAAATAGTTTTCTTTCCTCAGCAACTGGCACTGCATCTGGGCCACAGGAAACACTGGGTTAATGATAAAAGACAGGATTCAGCCTTCAAGAATCTCACTTTCAGTCAGAGAAGTACATACAGATAGATCTGAATAGTAAGACAATACTCCATGATCTCTCACAAGGCGGTGAATGACTACTTGCTCTAGAAATTATGCTAACAACATATGCTACTTATGTATTCAGAGGAAGTAGATGGGTGTGGACAAAATGTTCCAGAAAAGTTGCCAGAAAAGGCAGAAATTAGAGAGAGATACTGACAATGACTGAGCAGTGAGGTAGAGGAAAAGCATTTTAAGCAGAAAAGCCGGTTCTGAAGCACTGGTGTGAAGACAGAGCGGTTAGGGGCAGTATACTGGCTAGAGCTTGGCTGAAATGGTTACATAACTAGGAAAAATATGACTAAATGAAATGCTGGTATTAGACTCAAGAAATCACCTAGCTTAAAAAAAAAAAAAAAAAAAAAAAAAAGTTTAGTTAAAAACAACTTTTAGCTAAAAGCTAAAAGTTTAGTACTGATTCTGAAGACAATTGTTAAGTTTCAACATTTCCCCACTCCCACCCCAGGTCTGCCATACCTCTCCTGGGGTTTAGTAAACATAACCTCAAACAGTATTCCAGGTGATTCCCAATGATTAGTATGGTCGGCTCAATTTGTCAAGATTATTTTAAACTTTTTGGGTCCATCAAGAAATAGGACCAATGACTTTAGAAAATTAATTTTAGTCATCCCAGGTCATATTTTCTAACATATGCTAGCATTTTGTAACCCATTCTTCTATAAATACACTGAATTGTTTTTCTCTGCATAATTACATTATTCATCTGCGAACTTGGAGATGCCATCTTAAACACATTCACCAGACACAAAAAAATGTGTATAATGGTTCTAACACTGACATGTCCCTAAAGACTTCAGTATTAATGTGTGCATACTCTGGGGCCAGACTGGGAAGATCTTTCATCCCAGCCTCTCATTTTTATTTCTAAGTCAGTTTTATATCTAAGTTTAGATATTCAATCTCATTACAAATAATATTTTCAAAAGTGCCAGCATGGAAACTTCTCAAACATGTCTTAAAAGTCTAAATCTCTTTCACTTCTTCTTGACTAGCCTGAAGTATCTTTATTTCAAATTTCAGACCAATTAACTTTTAAATTTTCCATAGAATTAAAATTCTTTAGAATTTTTTTGGTCATTTACTTTTCAAGTTCTCAG
This sequence comes from Mellivora capensis, assembly GCA_004024625.1. Lineage (NCBI taxonomy): Eukaryota > Metazoa > Chordata > Mammalia > Carnivora > Mustelidae > Mellivora > Mellivora capensis. The sequence goes on from PISX010011729.1 coordinate 62,551, forward strand.
TACCATTAACAATTATTGAGGTTCAATTCTGAATTAAAATGTCATTTCGTAACTCTAATACTTTCTTTTCAAAACTTACTTCGGGGGGAGGAGCAAGATGGCGGAGAAGTAGCAGCTGAGACGACATCAGGTAGCAGGAGATCAGCTAGAGAGCTTATCAAAACATTGCGAACACCTACAAATCCAACGGGAGATCGAAGAGAGGAAGAACAGCAATTCTGGAAACAGGAAATCGACCACTTTCTGAAAGGTAGGACCAGCGGAGAAGTGAATCGAAAGCGACGGGAGGACAGACCGCGGGGGAGGGGCCAGCTCCCGGCCAGCGGCGGAGCCACGGAGCACTAAATCGGGACTTTTAAAAGTCTGCTCCACGGAGGGACATCGCTCCAGAGGCTAAACCGGGGTGAAGCCCACGCGGGGTCAGCGTGGCCCCAGGTCCCGCAGGGTCACAGAAGGGTGTCTGAGTGTCGCAGAGCTAGCAGTTTTGGGGGCGGAAAACCAGCTACAGAGACAGAGCCGAGGAGTGAGCTCTCAGCTCGGGGTTACCTTGAACGGGTCGCAGGCTGGGTGAGCTCGGAGCGCGGCCAGAGGCGAGGGAGATGGGAGTAGCCGGGGCTTTTCTCTGAGAAGTGGAGCCCTGAATCTCAGCTCTTCCGGGCCGGAGACTAGGAGGCCGCCATTTTCATCCCCGTCCTCCGGAATCTATGGAAAGCGCTCAGGGAACAAAAGCTCCCGAAAGCGAAACCGAGCGGATTACTCAGCCCGGCCCCTGGTAAGGGCGGTGCAGCTCTGCCTCGGGCAAAGACACTTGAGAATCACTACAACAGGCCCCTCCCCCAGAAGAGCAAAAGAAATCCAGCCAAGACCAAGTTCACTTAACAAGGAGAGCAGCGGAACTCCAGAGGAGGAGAAAGCAAAGCGCGGAATTCATGGCTTTCTCCCCATGATTCTTTAGTATTGCAGTTAATTCAATTTTTTCTTTAAAGGGCATTTTCCTAGGGTCTTTGCCACCCTTTTAGGATTTTATTTGCTCCTTCATATAATCTTATCTGGAAAAAATGACAAGGCGCAAAAACTCACCACAAAAAAAAGAACAAGAGACAGTACCAAAGGCTAGGGACCTAATCAATACAGACATTGGGAATATGTCAGATCTAGAGTTCAGAATGACAATTCTCAAGGTTCTAGCCGGGCTTGAAAAAGGCATAGAAGATATTAGAGAAACCCTCTCTGGAGATATAAAAGCCCTTT
>PISX010011730.1:0-27500 GCA_004024625.1 Mellivora capensis
CTCTCTCTCTCTCTGTCAAATAAATAAAATATTTTTAAAATATTAAATGTTTTTTTTAAAGACAGGAAATAACAAATGCTGGTACGGATGTGGAGAAAAGAACCCTTTTGTGCTATTGGTGGGAATGTGAACTGATAGAGCCACTATGGAAACAGTCTGGAGAATTTCCAAAAAGTTAAAAATAAAACTACTATATAATTCGGGAATTCCACTTCTGGAAAAATATCCAAAGGAAACAAAAATACTAACTCAAAAAGATGTCTGCACCCCATGTTCACAGTAACATTATTTACAACAGCCAAAATACGGAAACAACCTAAGTGACTATCAGCTAATGAACAAAAGGGGCGCCTGGGTGGCTCAGTGGGTTAAAGCCTCTGCCTTCAGCTCAGGTCATGATCCCAGGGTCCTGGGATCCACCCACATCTGGCTCTCTGCTCGGCGGGAAGCCTGTTTCCCCCCTCTTTCTGCCTGCCTCTCTGCCTACTTGTGATCTCTGTCAAATAAATAAATAAAATCTTTAAAAAAAAAAAAACAAAACAAATGAACAAAGAAGCTGTGGTGTGTACACACACACACACACACACACATAAAAACCATAAAAAATGAGGAAATCCTATCATTTGGGACAACATGGATGGACCTTAGAGGCATATGCTAACTATTATACTAAGTGAAATAAATCAAACAGAGAAAAGAAAAATAGTGTATGATCTCACTTTTATATAAATGTTAAGGAAAAAAACTCACAGAAAAAGATCAGACTTGTGGTTACAAGAGGTGAAGCATAGGGGAGAGGAAATTGCAGGAAGGTGGTCAAGGTACAAACTTCCAAGAAGATAAATAAGTACTAGGGATGTAATGTACAACATGATGACTATAGCTAACAATTAAGCTACAAATAACTAATTAAAACTACAACGAGGGGCGCCTGGGTGGCTCAGTGGGTTCAAGCCTCTCTACCTTCCGCTCAGATCATGATCTCAGGGTCCTGGGACAGAACCCTGCATTGGGCTCTCTGCTCAGCAGGGAGCCTGCTTCCCCCTCTCTCTCTGCCTACTTGTGATCTCTCCGTCAAATAAATAAATAAAATCTCTAAATAATTAATTAATTAATTAATACTACAACAAGCTACCACTATTTATTCACTAAAATGACTAAATTAAACCTACAGGCAATATCAGACGGAATAGCCAAATGCTTTGGCAGGAGTGTAAATCACTTTTTTTCCAATCACTTTGGAAAACTATCTGGCAGTATCTACTTAAGTTAAACAAACACATACACTAAGCATTTCCATCCATGGGTATCTACCCAAAAGAAATAAGTCTATCAAAAGAAATATATATAAGAATATTCACAGCAGCATTATTCATAGCAGCTAAAAACTGTAAACAAGTCAAAGGCCCTTCAACAGAAGAATGGATAAACAAAGCATGTCATATTCCCAGTGGAATACTGCACAATAACAAGAGACTGAAGTACTGGCATACACAACAATACGGACAAATCTCAAAAGAGTTGAGAGAAAGAAACCAGATACAAGAGAACCATATAATTCCATTTATATGAAATTCAAAAACAAGCAAAACTGATCAATGGTGACTGAGGTTACTGAGAAGGGAGTCTACTGGGGTGCTAGAATAAATGAGACAAAAATAACGGAACATTTAATAAAAGTAAGTTCTATGTCCAGAGCACCATTTGAAACACTTTTGATGTATTAATCCTTTAATCATCAAAATAATCATATAATATAGATACTAATGTTACCCTCATTTAAAAATGAGGGCACTCATCTGTAACAGATCAATGTTAGATTACTTATCCAAAGCCACATAACTGATTAATGGGGAAGGCAGAATCAAAATCTGATTTGATTACACTGAAGCTACTATTCAAAACTTTTTTTTTAAAGATTTTATTTATTTATTTGACAGAGATCACAAGTAGGCAGAGAGGTAGGCAGAGAGAGAGGGGGAAGCAGGCTCCCTGCTGAGCAGAGAGCCCAATGCGGGGCTCGATCCCAGGACCCTGGAATCATGACCTGAGCTGAAGGCAGAGGCTTTAACCCACTGAGCCACCCAGGTGCCCCAGATTCAAAACTTTCAACCACAATAATCACTGCCTCAATAATCAAAGAAAACTCTTAAGAAAAAAACCTGGGTTGGGACGCCTGGGTGGCTCAGTTGGTTAAGCAGCTGCCTTCGGCTCGGGTCATGATCCCAGCATCCTGGGATGGAGTCCCACATCCAGCTCCTTGCTCGGCGGGGAGCCTGCTTCTCCCTCTGCCTCTGCCTGCCACTCTGTCTGCTTGTGCTCGCTCGCTCTCTCTCCCTCTCTCTCTGACAAATAAATAAATTTTTTTTTAAATTTAAATAAATAAATAAAAAGAAAAAAAGAAAAAAACCTGTGTCAAACAAAACACTTACAAAATGTCAGTTAGCTATTATTACTATTACCATTATTATTACTAGCATGTAACTTAAAATACTGATTATAACACTCAAATATTCAACACTACTATTGGTAAATATAATTGCATCTATGTTCCTAGCTTTTCCTAAAAATACTGTAGAAGCATTAACCACAAACAATTTGAAATATATAAAGTACGTTACTCTATTCCTCTCACAAATCACTTATAATTGCCAAAATTATAGCTATTTATCTTTCCAAAGATAAGATTCATAATCTTGGGGCACCCACGTGGCTCAGAAAGTTAAGCATCTGCCTTCAGCTCAAAACCCAGGGTCCTGGGATTGAGCCCTGCATCGGGCTTCCTAGTCAGTAGGGAGGAGACTTCTCCCTCTCCTCCCCACTCTGGCTCGCTCTTGTTCTCTCTCTCGCTATCTCTGTTGCTATCTCTTTCTCTCTCAAATAAATAAATAAAATCTTTAAAAAAAAAAAAAAGAGGGGCGCCTGGGTGGCTCAGTGGGTTGGTTAAACCTCTGCCTCGGCTCAGGTCATGATCTCTGGGATCGAGTCCCCGCATCAGGCTCTCTGCTCAGCAGGGAGCCTGCTTCCTCCTCTCTCTCTCTCTGCCTGCCTCTCTGCCTACTTGTGATCTCCCTCTGTCAAATAAATAAAAAATATTTTTAAAAAGATTCATGATCTTAATTCATATTGAAAGAAAAACGCATATACTAAATAATACCTTGAAAGATCTTTAGGATTTAAAGTTTCAAGACTATAAGAGAAAAAATTACTTTCAGGGGTACCTGGCTGGCTCAGTCAATAGAGCATGTGACTCTTGACCTCAGGGTCATGAGCACCACAATGGGTGTAGAGCCTACTTAAAATAAAATTTAAAAAAAAATTTTTTTTAATAATTCTAAGTTTAATCATATAGAAGGAAAGCTCCAAACCTCCATACTAATCAGTAAAGATTTTAAACTGAAAAAAAAAATTTTTTTTAAGACTGTGTTTATTTATTTGACAGAGATCACAAGCAGGCAGAGAGGTATGGGGGGATGGGAAGGGGGGGGGCGGGATATGCAGGCTCCCTGCTGAACAGAGAGCCTGATGCGGGGCTCACACCCAGGACCTTGGGATCATGACCTGAGCCAAAAGCAGAGACTTTAACCCACTGAACCACCCAGGCGCCCCTGAAAATTTCTTTTTAAGTTATTTCTAAAAACTAACTGGTGAAATGCCTGTGTAGAAGTCATTTACTTTAAGAGTTTTTTTTAAAGTAAATCTCTATACCCAATGTGGGGTTCAAACTCACAATGTCAAGATCAAGAGTCGCATGTTCTTCTGAGTCAGCCAGTTGCCCCAAGAAATCACTTATTGATGGTATGCATTAAGTCTATCTTCTCTTATCTAATTTCATCATTATACCCCTAATATTTTTATTTTTTATATTATATATATATTTTTTTTAATTTCTTTAAGATTTTATTTATTTATTTGACAGATCACAATAGGCAGAAAGGCAGGCAGAGAGAGAGAGGAGGAAGCAGGCCCCCTGCTGAGCAGAGACACACACCCCCCCCACCAATGCCGAGCTCCATCCCAGGACCCTGGGATCATGACCTGAGCTGAAGACAGAGGCTTTAACCCACTGAGCCACCCAGGCGCCCCTATTTTTTTAAATTTCTGAATAGATGTACTCCATATTCCTCACTCCCAGAAGGGGACACATTTTCTTGTATAACAATCTTCCAGAGCTAGGCAAAGCATACATAAACATATGTCTTTGTATGTACATATGAATCTACACACATACTCTAAAGAAATCACATAATATGCTGAAAAGCACACTATATACTGTCTTGTACGTTCCACAGCTTTTTCCTAGAAAAATAACATTTAAAGATTTATTTTATTTTTAAGTAGACTCTACCCCCAGAGTGGGGCTTGAACTCATGACTCTGAGATCAAGGGTCCCATGCTCTACCAACTGAGCCAGCCAGGCAGCAAAGGGTACCTAACCATTCTTTTAGTCAAGATAATTATATCATGTTTAAGGTCACTTTTTGCTGCTTTCAACAGTAACAACGGAAAATACCAAAAAAAGTATGCAAAAACAATTTCAATCATAAATTCAACCAATCAGAGATAACATTTATGTATTATACCCTTCTTTCTTTGTATAATAAAAATAAAGATACAGGGTAGAGATCAGATGGTATGACTTATTAACAACAAAGAACACTCAACGCTATAATTAAGCAGATGACCTCAGGAATCCAGTTTTTCAAGGTGATCTTGCATGTCCTACTTTGGGCACCTAAATTGACCTATCTACCAAAGGAGATAGGTTAAGAGGTTAATTCCTGGACAAAACTTACTAATTACAAAACGTTCACCTATTTCTCATACTAAAGCTATGCATCTAGCTTAGAATACGTTCCAGGTGACAGAAAGCAAGTAAGTATTTAATAATTCATTTGACTCTGTTAAAGACTCCTCTTCCTCCATATTACTAAAATCAAACATCTTACAATCACAATCAAGGCACATTTTCCAGTAAAATATCAATTGCTACTTAAACCTAGTATATTAACTCAGTCAATTAACAAGAAAGCAAAATGGGTAGGGAAAAATTTCAGCTCCAACAGTCACAGCCAAGTGGTTACCTTAGAGCAAAATTGAATCACCAAATTCCCAGCGAATGCTTTCCCATTCCTATCCTCAGGGATCAACTACCCAAAATGAAGAACAGAGATGGTTTCAAGTTCAAAACATCAGAAAAAAATATCACGCAGATGCTGCTGCTGACAAGTGTCTCAAGTCTTCTTTCCACCAAGAGCAAATCTGGTAATAATTTGACGCAAAAGATCTCCTCTACTAACCTATTTCATCGTTGCCATTTCTGGAAATAGCTAATTGAAGGAAATCAAATTTATTTCAGGGAAAGAAACTTCCCATTTCAAAATGTCAACGGAATTTATCAATTTCAACTTTCAATCTTCCCTTTTGTAATATTCTAGAGATACTGAGGCAGGTACTGTTTTGCTTTCCGACTTCAACAAATCTTCACGATCATCCATTTTAACCAACCACCCTTTGGGGAAAGCTTCGGGTACAAGACTGTGTGTGAGGCCTTCAGCTGAAGACGGTGTGCGTGTGTATGCTTCAGCTGTAAGACTGTGCGTGTGTATGCACGCACCCTTCAGCTGTAAGACTGTGCGTGTGCCCCCTTCGGCTCTAAGTGTCTGGGTGTGTGTCTGGGCGTGCTTCAGCTGTAAGGCTGTGCGTGTTTGTGCGCCCAGTGCGGCTACAAAACTCTACGAGCACCCTGTGGCTGTAAGACAGTGCGTGCGTGCGTGTGTGTGTGCGCGCACGCCCTACGGCTGTAAGACCGTGCGTGTGGGTGTGCGCCCTTAGCTGTAAGGCTAAGCATGCCTGTGTGTGCGCATGCGTGTACTGAGAGCTGGGGGAGTCGGCCTGAAACCGGGGCTGCTACAAGAACTGGAACCCTCCTTCGTCAGCTGACTGGACCGCCCCTGCAAGGTCTCAAATTGGGACGCACATACAGATTTCACGCCTCAGAAAAACAGCGATGATGCAGCACCAGGTTTTAAGGAACAGGTGAAAAGTAGGTAAGAATCGGGGCCAGGTGTCTCTGGAGACCGGCCTCAGCAAAGGGGGCACGGGAACGCATCCCACCCGGCAGGCACTTCCGGCCCCGAACGCTCCGCCCAGCTCCCCGAGGCCGCTGTTCCCAAGGCCTAGAAGCTGGCCGCAAGCGCCACAGTTGCGCAGCCCAGGCGGCCTCCACACAGTGAAATTAACACGGGCCCCCGTCTGCAGCCCCGCAGAGTAGCCGCCCGCCAGACCCGCGCTGCGACGTTACCTGTTGAGGAGCAGGGAGGCGACGCTAAGGCAGAGCAGCAGGAAGCAGAACAGCGGATACTGGCGGCAGATCTCGCGTCCCACGTCCAGCCGCAGCCGCTGCTTCAGCTTCTCCCCCATCGCCCGCACCCAGGACACCATCTCCGTTGGCGTATCTGAAGCTCCGCTACAGACTAAGGCCGAGGTCGAGGCGACCCCCATCGACCTCTCGCGTCTCAGCCCACAGCCGGCGACCGGCGGACTGTCCGCCGGCTGCAGTCGCGCAAGGCCCCGCCCAAGGCCCCGCCGCGCGTGCGCGGCCTCCGCCCCCCGTCCCTCCTGCCGCCGGCCGGGGGGACTGCCGCACGACGTGCCCGAGGTCATCACCCCGCGCAAGACCCGGCGCGTCTCCCCATCTCCGCCTTCCTGGCGAGGGCAGCGCGCCGTTTCCCCCGAAGGGCAGGACTCCACTAGCGAGTGGCCTTTTCCGGAAGTCGGGGGAAAGCTGCAGCAGCCAGTAACCGCCTGTATCGCGGAGGAGAGAAAGAAGGTTGTGCCGAAGCACGGGAGAAACTACTGCCCTGCCTGCGGGACCTCCCGAGCTCGCGAGGCCCGCTGGGGACTGTAGTTTTTGTGACGCGAGCCGGCGGAAGGATGGAGTGGGTGGTCTTGGCCCCCGCCATTCTCCACGCCTCCTCGACTTAGGCTTTGCTCCGGATGGGGACAGGTCGAGCTTTATGCGATGCTCAAGGGAGAGAAAGCGTGGGGGAGCGGAAACGACTCTGAGTCCTTATTTGGCGAGGGGTGGGAGGGGGCGGCGGGTGAGTAAAACAGCCCTGGAATACGGGAGTCAAACCCACGGGCCGCCACCCTGCGGGCGCATATTCTACACACGCTCACCGGCAAGGTAGTGCTCAGGTCACCACGGCCTCGCGGGCCTAATCAAAATCCTGGCGTTTGGACGAGCCAACTTGGCAAGTTAGGCTAAATCCCTCTTGTCTCCTGGAGCTTTCGCTTAAATCTTCCCATTTCTGATCTTTTAATTTCCTATTTTACCCTACTCTGAGAAATGCAGGAAGACATCATAATCAGCAAAATTTATTTAGGCGGTGCGCTAAACTTTCATATAAACGTCACACCTCATGATATAGGTGCTCTTTTTTTTCCCATTTCACAGGTTACTGAGACGGAAAGGAACCTGCTCAGAATCCTACAGCTAGCAAAACCGGGATTTGAAGTAGTTCTAATTCCAGAACCGGAACGTCATATATATATATTTTTTTCCTTAGGATCTTACCCTCCAAACTGCAAAGACAGATATGTTCAGAAATTATATATATATAATATATATATTTATTTATTCATATATATGGCAAATATTCATGAATATTTGCCCATGTTATTATGAATACACAGATCATCTTTAATCATGCATTATTTTCCTTAAGAATGTGCTATCTTTAGTCTATTAGTGCTATTTAATCTCATTGACATAATGATTACCATTTGGTATAATAAATTTATACACATCTCTGTTTTTTTTAGGATCAACATCAGTACAGTTGCTTGATCAAAGGGTAAGAACATGATACATAATGGGGTGCCTGGGTGGCTTAGTCACTTAAGCACCTGCCTTTGGCTCAGGTCATGATCCCAGGGTCCTCTGATGGAGCCCCACCTCTGGCGCTCTGTTCAGCCAGGAGTTTGCTTCTCTCTCCCCCTCTGCTCCTCGCCCTGCTTGTGCACGCTCTCTCTCTCTCTCAAATAAATACAATCTTTAAAAAAAACAAAAACACGATACATACTGTCAAATTTCTTCCTAGAATGGTTTAACAATTCCAGAGTGGTATATAACATTTCACTGGTCTTCATCATTAGGTACTGTCTAAACTAACATCACAAATACACTCCTGCTGTACCATTTCTGATTAAACCATTTAAAATACTGTGTAACATCACTGGAAAACTTAGTGCTTTTTTTAATGTTTTAAGGTACACAAACACTTTGTATACTCATTTCACTTTAGCAGCCTTTTTAAAATCGTCTTTGAATTAATCTAGAACCCCATGTTTATATGAACATTCTAGGGTACACTATAACAGGTGTATGTTGAATTAATCTACATGTATCAAAGACCCACTATGTACTTCAGTAGTACTATGGCAACTTACTTTATTAAATTTTTCTGTGAAGTTATATTGCCAATTCTTTTTAAACATTTTATTTCCCTAAAGGCTTGTTCTGAAATTGCTGTTCAGCTTTGCACTGAGAACCAATACATTTCAAAGATAAAATGTTTCCTGTTCAGGGTTGCCTGGGTGGTTTGCTTGGTTGGGTGTCTGCCTTTGGCTTGGGTCATGGTCCCAGGATCCTGGGATCAAGCCCATGTTGTCAAGCCCCCTGCTCAGCAGGGAGCCTGCTTCTTCCTCTCCCTCTGCCCTTACCCCCCCACCGACCCCCGTCCTGCTCATGCACTCTCTCTCTCTCTCTGAAATAAATAAAATCTTTTTTTTTAAGATTTTATTTATTTATTTGACAGACAGAGATCACAAGTAGGCAGAGAGCCAGATGGGGCGGTGAGGGGGGGAAGCAGGCTCCCTCCTAAGCAGAGAGCCCGATGCGGGACTAAATTCCAGGACCCTGAGATCATGACCTGAGCTGAAGGCAGAGGCCTTAACCCACTGAGCCACCCAGGTGCCCCAATAAATAAAATCTTTAAAAAAAAATGTTGCCTGTTCAAATTAGACATCTTTAGAACATCCAACTTAGACTTTTTCCCATGAGTTTCTTAGTAGAAGCAATTAGAATAATTTAAATTTTTATATTATCATTAGAAATGGGAAAAACAAATCTTTGCTATAAAAAGCCATTTAAAATCCACACCTAAAGCAAGAAAAAAAACTTACTATTGAATCAGACCTCATCAAATAAAATAATGTTTTACTTTACTAGATGTTTTCTCTTTAACATTGTGGTCTAGTATCCACTTTAACACATACACAGAGCTTGATTTTTTTTTCTTTTTTTTACAAACTTGTATTAAAAGTTTTGAACTTCAAGCAGGAATATGGGATATCCACAATCAATCCTGATTCTGAAACCAGCTCCACCTCTACTAGCAATATTTCACTGAGCCAAGTTAACTTGATCTACCTCAACCCCTGCATCCTCAAGTCTAAAAAAGAGATGTCTCTCAGAAGTTTTAGAGATTAAATTGGGTGGAAATTGCCTATTAAATGCCTTTATACAATGCTTAATAAAACAATTTTCTTATATTATTGTATGAATCTATGAATGTGGTAAAAGCAGCCAAACCAATTACCTTTATTTGGATAATAACCTAAAATGACAATGACCTGAAATCACAGCTGATACCTAGTAAGAAATAGGTCCAAAGAGGTTCACTGCCTGCCCTTAAAGTTCTAGACCTACACTGTCCAATACAGTAGCCACTATTATCAGGCTACTGAGCATTTTAGAATGTGGCTAGTTTGAATAGACATGTGCTGTAAATGTAAAATACACATCAGACTTGACATGAAAATAGAATATAAATTGTCTCAATTTTTAAAACAATTAAAAATGTGATTTTTCAAAATAATGAGCTAAAAAATAATCTCACTTCATATTTCTATAATGTGGTTACATTAATGTAATTTTACTATTGATGTAATTTTTAAATTACACAAGTGGTTTACATTATATTTCTACTGGACAGTGTTGCTCCAGTTAGCTGTGGAGAGCCAATACAATTAAGTGTGTAAATTTTAGATAAATGGCATAATTACTTGTGCATGTTGAGATACATTTTCAAACTATAAAAGAGTGAAAAACAGTTGATAATGCATTCATCTAAAAGGCTAAAACATACTACAACCCAATAAAAGCTCCATTATTTTAATGAATATTTATTGAATTAGCAAATAAATAAAAGGCACTGTACTGGATGTGATGGCAGATACAATGATTTAGATGCATTTTTCTGACCTCCAAAGGCGTACAATCTAGGGGAGACATGTGACACATGAAAATGTATAATACAAGTCATGTTTCTATATAAAGGCTGTAATATATATTTTTTTTAATGACAAAAGATGGGAAAGAGAAATTTTCAACTAGTGGGGATCTGGGATGACAATTTAAGCAAAGACTAGGATTTATTTCTTTGCTTTAACTTCATTTTCACAAGTCACGCAGCAGTAGGCAATGTTAAGTATTTAAAATGCTTCTAATTAAAAATGATTCTCCCAGCCCCACCAGCAAACTGCACAAATTGCTTATATTGGTACAGGAGTTTGAAAAGATGGTGTTGAATACCTGAATCACAGTAATTAGGCCTACTTAACTCTGATGACCCAGAATATACACCAAATTTTAACTGTTGAGAGCCATGACCTGCATGGTATAAGTGGATCAGGAAAAGGATAGATGAATACATACACATTACCCCTAGGACCCATTTCAGTCTCTCCCTCTCAGATGCCTCCTATAATTTAGAATGTGCTTTCCTGGAACAGGATAGGCATTTTCCCCTCAGTGTCCCAAAGCATCAAGGTTCATATTTTACTTTTGTGGCATTCATAATGTTATTTTTACTTTTTTTTTTAAGTTTTATTTATTTTAGAGTGAGAGAGAGGGAGCATGAGTGGGAGGGACAGAGGGAAGAGAATCTCAAGCAGACTGCACTGAGCATGGAGCCCAACATGGGCCTCAATCTCATGACCCCAAGATTATGACCTAAGCCAAAACCAAGAGTCAGACACTTAACCAACTGCCATCCAGGTGCCCCAGTTTTTTTTTTAGGATTTTTTTAAAGACTTTATTTATTTATTTGACAGAGAGAGAGAGATCACAAGTAGGCAGAAAGGGCAGGCAGAGAGTGAGGAGGAAGCAGGATCCCTGCTGAGCAGAGAGCCCGATGCTGGGCTCCATCCCAGGACCCTGGGATCATGACCTGAGCCGAAGGCAGAGGCTTTAACCCACTGAGCCACCCAGGTGCCCCCAGGCGCCCCAGTCTTAACTTTACATTTCATAATGTCCTCTTCCCCCCTCCCCCCACAATCTAATCCTATGTATCAACCTCTGGATATAACATGTGAAAGGAGCTGCTAAACTGCTTTTTAAATAATAAAATAATAAAATAAAATAATAAAATAAAATAAAATTAAAAAGAAATGTTCCATTCCTTGGTTTTCACAAATGGAACTACAATGTAGAGTAATTCAAGGAAGAGTACTAAGGGATTTTTATGGGTGGGAGTTTGAAAAGTTAAAAATGCAAGGAAGCCTGGGTGGCTGAGTCGGTTAAGCATCTGCCTTCAACTCAGGTCATGATCCCAGGGTCCTGGGAAAGAGTCCCTCGGAATCCCGCATTGGGCTCCTTGCTTGGTGGGGAGCCTGCTTCTCCCTCTGCTTGCTGCTTCCCCTGCTTGTACACTCGTGCTGTCTCTCTGATAAATAAAATCTTTTAAAAAATGAAGCTATTACGTTCATATTTAACCCCCCACTTTTCTGTGTGGCCACGAAGTAAAACTTACCATGGGAAGATATGAAGGACTACAACTTTATAGAATCAGTGACTCAAATAGATCTCCAGGTAAAAGAGCTGTTTTGTCTATAGAATTCTGGGAAGTCTCACTACACCTTAGCACCAGAAAATTAAAGCATTTAATGTTTGTCATCTTATTTCTAAGACACGATGGAATAACCATCCTCTCAAACCTCACTTTCATGGAACTAGGTAGTTGGTCATAACTTGAAAATGTCAACTCGCAACTAATTGCAAACTGAAAATATACTCACCTGCCTGTTGATAAATAATAAAGACTGGAAAAGGCACTCGATAATTCCAACACTCTCATTATATTGGATAAGACAGCCAATGTTTTTCTTGTCTACTTTTAAACTTACCCTTTAAATAAGTAAAACATTCCACCTTATGTCTCGTGTTAACTATAGAGACACTGGTTTCCTTTCATAAAAAGAAAAATGCTAACTGTGTTCAGGTGTTTAAATATAGCTTTCAACTGACTTCAATAACTTCTGAAAGCATTTTGGAAGGCTTTGCTATCCTTCCTCTTACCGTTAGTTAGGCTATTCACTAAAATATAGAAACAAAATTGAGTCTCATTTCTAGAACTCCCCCCCCAAAAAATATATATATAGAAACAAAAGCATTTTCATATGGTACCTATAAACTCCCATACAACTAGCCTTGGTCCAGAATTGTGAAAATCAGTAATATTGATACTTCATTTCTAAATCTAGGAAGGTTGCTACCGAAGAATTAAAAATCAATTTTTATCTTCCCTAAAAAAAAGCCTTTCCTATTTTAGTAACCTGATACTAGCTCTAAAAAAGTAAACTTGGGGGGCGCCTGGGTGGCTCAGTGGGTTAAAGCCTCTGCCTTTGCCTTAGGTCGTCATGATCTCAGGGTCCTGAAATCAAGCCCCGCATCAGGCTTTCTGCTCTGCAGGGAGCCTGCTTCCTCCTCTCTCTCTGCCTGCCTCTCTGCCTACTTGTGATCTCTGTCAAATAAAATCTTTAAAAAAATAAATAAAATAATAAACTTGGGGTGCCTGGCTGGTTCAGACAGTAGAGCACGCAAAACTCATGATCTCAGAGTTGTTAAGTTTGAGGCCCATGTTGGGCACAGATTACTTAAAATGTTCTTTCCAAAAAAAAAAAAAAAAAGAGAGAGAAATGATAGAGGCGCCTGGGTGGTTCAGTTGGTTAAGCATCTGTCTTCAGCTCAGGTCATGATCCCAGGGTCCTGAGACAGAGTCCCACATCAGGCTCCTTGCTCAGCGGGGAGCCCGCTTCTCCCTTTCCCTCTGCCTGCCACTCACCCTGCTTGTGTTCTGTCAAATAAATAAAATTTAAAAAAAGAAATGAAAAGAAACTCAATACAGTATACCCGAGTAGAAAAGGTTATTTTGGAAGTTATTTTAAAATTTTTATTGGAGGGGCGCCTGGGTGGCTCAGTGGGTTAAGGCCGTGGCCTTCGGCTCAGGTCATGATCTCGGGGTCCTGGGATCGAGCCTGCTTCTCTCTCTGCCTCTGCCTGCCTCTCTGCCTGCTTGTGATCTCTGTCAAATAAATAAATAAAAATTAAAAAAATTAAAAAAAATTTTATTGGAAAATATCCCCTGTATATTCCAAAGCAGTTACCATTTAAATTTACGTTTCTTCAAACTTACAGTTTTCACATAAACAGGACTTTAATAAAACAATTTGAATTTTAAACACTATCAGAAAATCATATGGCGTGTACTATTCAACTGTGTGAAGTCTGAGACATAGCCTTATTTATTCAATGTAATTAAGAACTCGGTCATATGTTCAGAGAGCAGTTCTATTCTATTTCCAGTCAAAAAAATAAAATAGATTAGCTCACTTTATTTCTTGGGGCTAAGAAGAAATCTCTAGGAAATACCCCTATCTAAATATAAATAACCCTTTTCATGTCTTGAATTTTCAAAGATTGATAGCACATTGTGTATTATTTTTTTTTAGATTTTATTTATTTATTTGAGAGACAGAGATCACAAGTAGGCAGAGAGGCAGGCAGAGAAAGAGGAGGAAGCAGGCTCCCCACTGAGCAGAGAGCCTGATGCGGGGCTCAATCCCAGGACCCTGGGATCATGACCTGAGCCGAAGGCAGAGGCTTTAACCCACTGAGCCACCCAGGTGCCCCACTGTGTATTATTCTTAAATTGGTTTAATCATGTTAACATATTCAGTTCTGTCAAATCTCATGACTTTGTTTTTTCCCATTATAAAGCAGCATATTAAACCATTATTGATCATGGTGGAGGATGGGAAATCGCAATTAATACATACATTGTTAACAATAAATTTGAAGAATGCCAGCAATAATGAATATAATTTATAAGATCCTGAGTATTCTTCTTGTAATTACAAAGCATTGAAACATCAGACTTTTGATTTTTTCTAAAGATTTTATTTATTTATTTGACAGAGATCACAAGTAGGCAGAGAAAGAGAGAAGGAAGGAGGTTCCCCGCTGAGCTGAGAGCCGATGTGGGGCTCGATCCCAGGACCCTGGGAACATTACCTGCGCCAAAGGCAGAGGCTCTAACCCACTGAGCCACCCAGGTGCCCCGAAACATCAGACTTCTTAAAAATACTTATTTGAGAGAGCGACTGCGAGGTGGGTGGTGAGGAGGAGCAGAGGGAGAGAAATTCAAGCAGACTCCCCACTGAGTACAGACCCTGACACAGGGCTCAATTCCACAACCCCAAAATGAGCCCAAACCAAGAGTCGCTCAACCCACTGCGCCACTCAGGTGCCCCAAAACATCCGATTTCCAAATGTGGCCAGATGTTTTAAAACCATGGTTTTGCTCCTAAAATTACGTAAGCAGAGGTTGGTAAATTTTGGTTTTTGACTCATATAGCCATGTTACAATAAACCCATAGCACAAGGAAGAAAAATTACCTAGTAGCCTATTTCAATTCCAGAAAGGCAAAGGCAAGAGCTTTATCTTGATGTTCTCCTTACTGTGTATATTCCTGAGAGATATTTTGTTAATAGTTTTAAAGTACCTACAGCAAGAAGACTTTTACTATTTTGGCTGAAGTGGAGTTTTGTTTGAGGGTTGGCTTGGGGGTGTAGAATCAAAAGTGAGCCAAAGATAGACAAGGCAAGCAGTTTACAGATATATGAATGTATATATGTATATATGAATGAAAGGTAAGGATGGAAGGTTGAACTGGAGCCAAACTGCAAAATTTTAAATTACATATATGGTTTACATCTTGTTTCTATTGGACAATGCTGCTGTAGACTCTAGATACAGATGTGGCAAGCCATTATAATTAAATGTGCCACTCGTCAATGTGGTCTTTAAGAACCATTTACAATACTCATTTAAAATAACTATGAAGTTCAGTCACACCTGAACTTTTTAGAGTGTAGGTTAGGACCTGGTGAGAGAGACCATTTCAGGCCTATTCAGTAATGATAAACAATGGTAAACAATCAATGCAGCTGGATGTGAAAAGAGAAATTAACAGGACACAGTCACTGACAGCAGAGCACTCTGTGTACAACAGCTAAAATGCAGAGACCTGCACATAACAGAGAATAATCAAGCCTGGATAGTACAATAGGAGTCCACACAGATGTGATATGAAGCTGTGAATGTAGATGAGATCAAGGAGACAAGTACAGATGAAAAAAAGGGAAATAAGGACAAGTATTACGTGATCAAAGATTAGAGAACCAGCAAAGTACCAAAACAAGACAAAAAAATTTTCCAAGAATTCAATGTAACAAATAACTTAAAGGTCAAAGCTTTTGAAAAAGATAATTTTCATATCAGGCTACTGGTATCCTTTTAACAGCTCTTTAAAATAGAGGGGAGAGAAAAATCAACCTAAAAAGACAGCATTCCAAAACCAAGCTACACAGAAAAAGGTGCAATAAAATGCATTATCCTGAAAATGGAAAATGCAGGGTTTCTACCGAAAGACAGTTCACTGGGGCAGGAGGGTGAGGGAGGGGATATGCTGGTGCTTAGGTGAACCCTTATGCTATTTTGGATTATATGCTGGCCTTATAATTTTTAGAAAACATTTGAGCTTTTAGCAATAAAGCAAATTTGGGGGGTTGGTTTAGCACTTATATGGCCTTTTATTTCCTGAACAGATTCATTTATATTAGCATTACACCAAATGTGTTTTGCCTGGAACTACAGAACTAAGAGACTTGAGATAAATGAACACTAATTCTAAAGATTAAAAAACATTGTTTCTACCACAGAAGGAGATCCATGTTGCTCAAATATTAGTTCACATCTATATGATTCAGGTTGCCTCCATACTAGTGTAATATTAACACAGTAATTCAGGGAATTTGGGGATAACATGAATAATGCTCTGTGAACTATATAGGGCTTGATACAGTTTTCTTCCTCAGAATATAGAGTTTAATGTTTCCCCCTCTAAGAGAAATAAGCATCCTCCTCTCTGCCCCTCCAACAGTAAGGATCACAAATATACTCCAGAAAATGTTCATACATGTAAGGTATTACCTGTTGATTAAAGTATGAAGTCTTTTAATGTAACATTTCCTATTTTGTGACACTAAGACTTCACAGAAGTATGAACGAAAGGGAATAAAAAATCCTCTAGGTAGAATGTTACCAAAACTAAAAGCTGTACCTTATAGAATGCTGAGAACTGGAAAAATATCAGAATTTAATATAATCTCTTTTACCCAGGACCAAAGAGGTTACATTGTGTTTGTACACAGTACCCCCATTAAATGCCTCAATGATTGGGAAGAAATATTTTTATTTTTGTCACCTAGAACTATTGGGAATTAAAAGAAGTATCCAAATCATTGAAATTGTGACTATATTAATGTGCACACAGTAATTTGGTTGAGCAACCTGTATTTTTGTAATACACACACACACACACACACACACACACACACTAGCATCAAGCTTATTAGAATGGGGAAGCCATATGAATACAAGAGATTAGAATGCTTTAAGTCCAATTTTACTGAATGGGTCTAAGTATACTAGAGCTAATAAGCTTTGTTTTCCTCTTCAGTTTCCTGAGGTATGTGGGTGTATGTCCAGATACTACTATTGCCATTAAAATTAGCTAAGATTTTTGGTACCAAAACCCTCAAAAGTCAGTTTCTCCCATGGTATCAGCTATCAGCTAATTAATACTTAATATCCTAAGATGTAGTGTTTTAATACCTGGAAGCAGTCCTTAAGAATACCCAAAATGATCTAAGATGTCTGAATTGCCTTTATGTGGAAAAAGTTTGAAGGATGTAGACTCTCTAATCAGCAGAGCATATGACAAAAGCACTAATACATTCCACAATTAACACAGACTCCCATTAAATCTGAAAAGGTAGGTTTGAGAGATCTCTCCCAAAATAAGGAATGTAGTCATTACCAGGTAAAACAGCATACACAAAGGTAGCTGTGTTAAATATAAATGGAAAAACAAAATACTGCTTAATGGTCTCTTTTTAAATGTTCAGAAATTATATGCTAAAACAAAACCTATTTTACTATTCCCAAAAGGCCTTCAAAATTTGCCCACTCAAGAATGTCACTAAATTTGCATCTTTAAGTCACAAAATGTCCTCTATGTACCCTTTTAGCATGCTAGGTGCTATTCTCTTTTTCAGTAAGACTTATTCAAACTTTTCCTAGACTATTTTAAATAAGCCATTAGCATGAACGTGGTAATACAGATTAAGATGGTTTCTTCTAATAAATTCAAGACAATGTACACATATTGTATTTTACTACTGAGTTCCATTTAAAAGCAACACTTCTTATACTAAGTTGCACAATTTAGGTAGAAAAGATGAGACTTATCCAAGGCTATAAAGAAGCAGGAGCCATTTTTCATGGGAGATGAGTGGGAAGAAAAAGGGGAGGCCTCCAGTTTCCAAGTGAAAGGGGAAGAAAGTAGGTGGTGACTGAGGGTTGTGAGGCTGCTTTCAGGATCTATTCCCCTCCCCAAGCAAATAATCTGCCTGGGAGGAGTCAAGACTCCTGCAATCAGGCACTCTTCTTTCAGGCATTGGCAGTACCCTGCCTGTCTTCCTGCTCCCAAGGAAGCTAAAATAAAGCCTGTTAGTCCTTATGATGTTCTCACACACACAAAACTTAAAGTTAGCCATCTGTAACACCAGACTACTTTTATCAAATCCTTCTTTCATAAATATGAATGAAGAACCATGAAACATTTGAAAAAAATTAGAGGCAAAAAAGTAAATAACCAAAGTGAATTAGTATTTCAACACATCCTGTAACTGGTTAACTTTTTAAAAAAATCTTCAGAATGACCAAGATAGTCTATGTGTAAAATAAGAACAGACTGCTCTATTGCTGAAATTTAAAGACAATTTTTTAAAAGATTTTATGTATTTATTTGAGAAAGAGAAGGAACAGGGGGAGAGACAGAGGGAGAGGAAGAAGGAGAGGCTGACTCCCTGCCCAACAGGGACACCGATGCGGGACTCCATCCAAAAACTCCAGGATCATGACCCGACCCAAGGCAAACGCCTAACCAACTGAGCCATCCAAGCACCCCAAGACAGTATGTGTTCTGAAGGGTGGGGGTGGTAACATTTTCTATAAAGTGTTAAAAAGCTTGTGATAAATGAAGAAAGTAATTTAAACATAAAACAAACAATTCAGTCCAATTCTTCCAATCCAAGCTCCAAAAAGCAAGCGGAAAAGCTGAAAAAACTGGAAAGCAAAATTCTCAGCAACTAAGAAACCCGTAAGACTTCAAGTTAAAAAAAAACAAATGAGGGGCGCCTGGGTGGCTCAGTGGGTTAAAGCCTCTGCCTTCGGCTCAGGTCATGATCCCAGGGTCCTGGGATCGAGCCCCGCATCGGGCTCTCTGCTCAGCAGGGAGCCTGCTTCTGCCTCTCTCTCTGTCTGCCTCTCTGCCTACTTGTGATCTCTGTCAAATAAAATCTTAAACAAAAAACAAGTGAAAACCTATGCAGTCTCATAAAACTTTAGAAAACCAAGTAACAAAAAAAAAAAAAATCTGAATGCCTAAGAAAAAAAGATTGCCTACAAAGAAGAACTGCATTCAGTCAACTTAAACAATGGAGTGATACCCGCAAAGTTTTGATGGAGGATACTGCAGCTAGAATTCTATGTCCAAACTGTCAATCAACAGCTAAGGTGAAACACTTTCCAGTACACAAAACTATTTACAGTTCGTGTACCTTTTCTTTTAATTTTTTTTTTTAGATTTTATTTATTTGACAGAGAGAGACCACAAGTAGACAGAGAGAGATCACAAGTAGGCAGAGAGGCAGGCAGAGAGATGGAGAAGCAGGCTCCCTGCAGAGCAGAGAGCCCGATGCGGGGCTCGATCCCAGGACCCTGAGATCATGACCCAAGCCGAAGGCAGAGGCCCAACCCACTGAGCCACCCAGGAGCCCCTCGTGTACCTTTTCTGCCAATATTACCAGAGAACACATATTGCAGCAAGAACAAAAGGGAATCTAAGAGTAAACTATGGAACCTATGAACAGTGGAACCCAGCAATGAAATGGAAAAAGGAACCCTAGTATGATAGAGGAGTTCACAGACAGGAATATACACCATTAAATATGGTTAAATAATCAAAAGAGCTTAGCAAAGAGACAGGCAATTACAAACTCAATAAAAAAATTAAGGTCATGGGATGCCTGGGTGCCTCAGTCTGTTAAGCAGCTGCCCTTGGTTCAGTTCGTGATCCCAGGGTTCTGGGATTGAATTCCGCATCGAGCTCCTTATCTCAGCTAGGAGCCAGCTTCTCCCTCTGCCTGCCGCTCCCACTGCTTGTGTGCCCGCTTTCTCTCTGACAAAGTCTTAAAAGTAAAATTTTTTTAAAAGTCATGGTTCATTGTCTTAGCAATAGCATGAACCTGTTAAACAAAGGACCATTAAAATAATTCATTTTATCTCTTAGAACTTTGCTTTCCAAAGGATGCAGGATTTGTCAAAAAAGTGTTACCTGTGAATCTAAATAAATTATCCATTATAAATGCTAATTTTATCTATATTCAGTCTAGAGGCAAAATAAAATAATCAGTTATAAAATGTCATAAACCTGACAACAGACAAGACAATGGGAATTGGGAGATGAAGGAAAAGAAAGTAACGAGTGTGCTGCTTCCTTAAATAGAGAGGAGCAGACAGATATTAAAGTTGGTGTAAGTAGAGGCTTAAGTGAAGTTTGAGTAATAAAGGTAATCAACAGAAAATAAGAGTTCAGCGAAAAGAGAACAGAACTAGTGTAAGCTAAACGCCTCGCAAGGGGTAAATACTGCTTAAATTTAATAATCAAGATACATGTAAACAGTAACCATTTTAAGAATTAAAGGAGTTCTCTCTATAAATTGGATAGAATGTGAGCAGAAATGTAGACTTTCTGTGCTACTTCACATTGAGTCCTATATCTCCTGTCCTCCAAGTATACGGCTTATATTATTCAAGCTAAAATATCAACTAAGCATAAACATAAATAACACCTTTCTCCACTACTCAAACTAGGAGTTATAGATATATCATTGTGAGATACCTTAAATTCAAAGCCTCTCCTTTAAAAAAAAAAGATTTTATTTATTTGACAGATCACAAGTAGGCAGAGGCAGGCAGAAAGAGAGGAAGGAGGCTCCCTGCTGAGCAGAGAGCCCCATGTTATGCGGGGCACGATCCCAGGACCCTGGGGTTATGAGCTGAGCTGAAGGCAGAGGCTTTACTCCACTGAGCCACCCAGACGCCCCTAAAAGCCACTCCTTTCAAGTGATTTAACAACCTACCAAATGAAAGGTAAATACACCTATCCATACAGATGCAACCATGGCTCAAAGTTATTTTAGAATACAGTTAAGGATTAGAAATCTTTTTTTCAAGAATTTGAAACTTAACTGTAACTTTCATGCTTTTCTCAGGTATCATCACTTATCCTCTCTGCATAAAAAGCTGATACAAATTTTGTAGACTTAAAACTAGGGATGCCTGGGTGGCTCATTTGGCTAAGCGGTTGATTTTGGCTCAGGTGGTGGTCTCAGGGTCCTGGGATCAAGCCCTGCCCACCAGGCTCCCTGCTCAGCAGGGGATTGTGCTTCTCACTCTCCCATCGTTCCCCACCCCCCATGCTCACTCTCTGACAAACAAAATCTTAAAAAAAACACACAAAAAACCAAACAAACTACACTACACTAAACCAACAAAACAAGAATTCAATCTTGAATTACACCAACCTCATAAAGAGGATTGTAGTTGGATGCTGTTTCATTCAGCAACTTAGAATTTAGCCAACCATCAGCATAAAGGAAAACTGCTGATCTGGGTTATAACTACAGTATTTTTTGAACTTTTTAAAAAAAGATTTTATTTATTTGACGAGAGAGATATCACAAGCAGGAGGAAGTAGCAGGCAGAGGGAGAGGGAGAAGCAGGCTCCCTACTGAGCAGGAAGCCTGATATGGGGCTTGACCCAAGGTTCCTGGGATCACGACCTGAACCATGGACAAATGCCTAATAACTAAGCCATCCAGGCTTTCCCAAAAGTGATATTTATATATATTACAAGGCCAACTGTTCTCTTAACTTCCAATTTTGATTTTCTTAAAAAATGTCAGATGTACAATTTAAATGGGAATCTTCATGAACTTAGTTTACTTAAGACATTACCATTACATGCTCATCTTTTAAAAATTTGTCAGAGCAGCAGGCAGAGCGAGAGCGGGACTCAACGCAGGACCATGGGGATCATGACCTGAGCCAAGCCACCCAGGGGTCCCTAGCATTACATGCTCATTTGAAAAAGCTTTCTATGTTGTATATTCAGTGGCTTGAAATCTTTATTCCTTTTTCAAATTAGCAAGCCACAATTAAGCCTAATTCAGCAAATAAACTTCCCACCAAACTGAAAAAATATTTGAGTATTTTTAAATGCCTAATACCATTAGTTCAGATTTTTCTGCCCTGGAGCTTCCTTCGAAGGGGCAAAAGAAACTACAGAGAAGAAACTGAGTAGTAATTTAAATCGACTGATAAAAAGAGACACTAGGCAAAAATAAAGAAACTTAAGTAACTACAGTATCTGCTGCTGGGGTCTTAACTATGGCTGATCCTGTCCTAACTGCTAAATGGTCGAAACCAAGAAAGCAACTAAAATTTATGATACAACTTTAGAAAAGCTTTTTCATATTTTAATTCTATTTATAAATGAATCTGAAGTTAAGCAGGGTTCATAAAGGAAAATGGACTGGTCCTTAACGTTCAAGGATTCTTAAGAATTCAATGTGTACAAATTCATGTGGATTTTTACTATTTCAGGAAAAAAGCAAAGGAGATATTAAATTTTGCCAACCAAAACTGTACATCTGCATGTGGCTGCAGAGAATTAGAAAGTGTATTCTACCTATTTTTACAGATGGCCTTTGACATACTGCTCATTACTTTTTGGTTTTCCACTCATTCCAAATACTGAGTATACCAAGACAATTAGAATATATGCTTTTGTAATATTTCATGACGTTTCGTAAGTTAAAGCAAATATAGAAGCCCAATTCGAGCCTTCCAATTAAAGTAACATAAATACTAACATATTAAAGATACACTCCTTAAAAACATAGTCATTAAGGGTTTCTTTCCTCATTGACATAAAAAATAAGGGCACCTGTCTGGCTCAATCAGCAGAGCATCCGACCCTTGATCTCAGGGTCCTGAGTTCAAGCCCCACATTGTGTATGGAGCCTACGTGTTTTATCAATTTTGTGTTCAAATGACGCAGTACCGACATTTCCTAATTCCCACAGGAAAAAACTGGGACACCTATATTCAACAGCAAGCAGATTATACAAATGCCGTAATTATTCAAATTTCCTTCATCTGAATTAAGAGACACATCAGATGTAATGTTAGAATTCTTCTGGTATGGTGTATGCTTCTACACTTAGAAGACCAGATTATGAAATCTACACTGTTCTACAGATTTTATATTACGAACAAGCCCTGTTTTCTTTAATCTGTGGTAATAGCTTGTCTACAAGCTTTAACCACGATATAAAATTGGCTGTAGTTCATAAATGACAGAAGACACCAATTCCCTTAGATATCCTAAAACTGTCTCCAAGCCCAAGTCAAGAAAGGACACTTCATGAACATTAGATAGCAGGCTTTTTAACTCCCCTCAGATTAGAACTTGTTTTAAGCCACTTTATAGACCCGAAGCGAAAAATCAGGTATTCACTGAAGCCTGTAGTAAATTATTCTAAAATAACCTTGATTCTATTAAGTTTACTGGTTGTGTTAGAAATGCATTCCAGGAAACTAACATAGGTGAAGATATTAAACTCCCAAACAGTTCATGAGGACTCCTCCCTTACTTCAGCAGTCTTATTTCAACCAGGTACTAGTTTGGTCTCTGCGAAGGGAGACAAGCAACATAAATGGTTTTCAAAACGCCCTAGAAGTGACCCAAAATCTTGCAGGCATAAAACTTCCATGACTGCTCTGAAAAGACATAAATAGCATAAATTTTGGTTATCCCAAGTACAATACAAACTAAATTCTGCACTACATGACCTTGTAAAAGGATTTTTGTCTGAATGAAGTGGCCAAAATTACCACTACCTGCCCCTCCACCTGCCAAGAAACTCTAGGGCTATGAGCCAAACTCTTTAGATGTATTTACAAGTTCCCCATTCTTTGATGATTTGCCAACTTAGCTTACTGGAACCCATTTTTAAGCTGAGTTCACCTACCTAACCTCATTGGCAGTCATCTAAATGTTCAACATTTTATTGTTAAAACAGATGGGTTTGTTCACTCCACTCTCCCAAATTACTTGCAACCTCAATCATTTCCAAACCTTCAGAGAATGACTGTAATAGAGAATGGAAGAACATTGCATGGTAGGGTGTGTTCCCAGGAAAGAACCAAATTGTCATTAAATTCTTCATCCACTGGCATGTGTGTGACCACAGAACATTTTCACCAATTAAAATTAAGTGAAGACCAACACTATATGTTTACATCTACCCATCGTGTGCTTGAATTAGGGATCTTGGAGAATCTGTTTTTTACCAATGGCTAGTCACTTTGAATGTATAGACAATCACAAAAGGTGAAGAGCTCTAAAGATTCCAAGTGTCTATTCAAAAGCTGTTAAGTGAAAAACGATGAAATGGAGCACACCCACAATAATTCTTGGACTCCTGGAGATCCTAAGACATGCTACAAAAATAGGTCTTTATTCTTAGGAAAATATAGTCAGAGCTAGCTTCCTTATGCTATACATAAAATCTTAACATCAGAGGCAGTACAGATAGTACAGATAGTTTTTGAACTGATCTCCAAACAAGCACAAACCTACTACGTTAAAAAGAACAGATAAGTTGAGGTTTTTGGCAAAAGACAGTACTTCACACATCTAATCCAAATCAAAGAGCCTGCAGACAGTTGTTTTCAGTGAGATGAAAGGAATGAAATAAATATAAATTCTATGGATAAATAAATGTAAGAGACAATTTAAATAAGCTAAGAGAACTAATATTTCTTTTAAATAAAAGTACTAGTCAGGTACAAGCTTTTGTTTCTCAATGCCAGACTTCTAAATGTTTATCAGACTACTGTTAAAATCATTAAAAACCTAATCTTGGACCAGAGCATTAGTTATAATACTGTTTTGCATTTGTAAAAAAGATGGTTTTTTCCAACTGAATGCTTCTGGTCCTGAGAAATATTTTATGTATATTACTGAAGGCAGACTGTGGTGCTAATAGAACTTACATTTAAGTACTTTTTAAAAAAGTGACAGACCAAAAAGTCCATCTATTAATTTGCCCACAGTTAAAAATGTCTTTGAACGTTGGTTTATAATTAGCATCTTAAGAAAAGTAGTGGCATGCCCTATTGAGTGGTATCACTGAGTAAATGCTACACTTTAAAACATCATCCTCACAAGTCTATTCACTTTATGTAGTTATTTAAGTCTTTTATTCATTCATTTTATACCCACCAATGAATTCCTATGGTCAGATAGAAATTTTATGGAATACATCACTGGGGAGAAAATGATCATGGTGGGTATTCCTGTAAAGTAGGAATCTGAGCATCCATTCTAGGGTCAGCTCCCTCTCCTAAATGCATGAAGTCCTTCAACATTTATTTTCTCCCCTTAGAATAGAGACATGGCTTACTCTCTAATAACAAGGTGATCTTCTGTTGTTTCTAGTCAACAGTGACTTCCATTAAGCAGTCAAAAAAAGCTGTCCTGCGTGTGACAATTTTGCCCATCTAGCATGTGCTCATCCTGATAGTCTTTCCAATACATACAAGTAAATACCCGAGATCACCCCATCAATACATTCCTATTAAGTTCCTATTTTATGAGGAAAATGTTTATATTCTATTACATCAAACTTGCAGTAATTAATAAATTTCTCATGATGCTACAACAACCACCATCATGAGTGTGCAACCGCTCTTTTTGTGCTTAACCCCCACTTCATTTCTAGTATCTGATTCAATTGCAATGGCTGAAAATCTCCCACAAAAAGTGTGTTTGGGAAAATATATATAACACAATTTTCTCACAAAGCAACTTTCTGAAAACTGATTAACTAAACTGATGATCACGTTTGATTGCCAAGTAGTCTGCAGAAACAAAATCTTGCGTCTGTTTGTTTAGGTAACTCAAGTTCCTTGTTTAACAATCAGAATGCTTTAAGAATACATTTTTCACCCCAAGGAAGGGACTTGACTCTTGGATTTAAGACCCATTCCTTGACAATATATACAAAATTTCTTTTAACTTGTCATCTGTCCATCTTTGAAGCTGTCAAAGCCAAGAACCCATAAACAAATCACAAATAGCAATAACCTACATTAGTTAACATTCCCCTTTTAACATGTTGACATTTTTACTAAAGGATTAGTTATTTTTGCATTTCCATTTCTCATATCCCATGACATTCCATATAAATTGCATTATTGCTTTATAGGCCACACAACATTCAAAAGTATGTTTATATGCATTGCCTGTTTTCCTTGATCTCTTATTGATAAGAGTTTGATGCTGATTTTTTACTACAGAAATTTAAGTTTGAAAATACCAGTTAGTATTTCTTCTCAGAACTTAATTGTTCACATCACTAATCACTACATGCATATTTAGCTCTGATTATATTGCTCAAAAACTGCACCCATTATCAGAACAGTGCAAATGATATTTAATTTTAAAAGTAATTATAATGGCTTGAATTCAAAGTTATTCAAATGAACACTGTCAAGTAATTTCACTTGAGTGTGTATATATTTCATCACCACTGTTTACATTACCCATCAATTCTTCACAATTTCTTTGTATCATCATTTTCCCTCCCAAATCCCCAAACTAAGAATGCCAAATCATCTTGGAAACCCACAGCTCCATATTTTAATGTTTCAAGAACACATTTGTGAACTCACAAAAATGTTCATCTTTCAACTTTGACAATGCATTTCTTACTTAAATCAAACAAACCCGTCCTAAAATCCCAACAAATAATTCTGAGAATTAACTTAAACACCTTGACAGTGTCCCTTAAAAAAGGGTATGACAGTAAAGTGCCAATAGGCATGGCAATGACCTCTCTGATGGGATCATTTAACTCCTTGGAACTGGGAAACGCCAGCACCAAAGATTACACTGAGATTCAATTTAACTGAAGGCTACATTTAGTTTACCCACTTTCCACAACCTATTATACTCATTATATGTTAGAATGAAATGTAAATGTTTTGTGTAGCCCTCAAACTTACACTAAGATTTGAAAGAGATGTACTTTTAAAAAAGCACGGGGTAATATATAAAATCAGTGGCAGAAAGTTTTCATTAAGCACCAGGAACTAATTTTTGTCACCCCATACTCATTTTGTAGGTAAGTTTCAATAACCGGCAAGGCACATTTACATATATTCCAATGAATACTTATTGACAAATTTTAAATTACACTCTATGTCCCAGCTATCCCAGTAACTGACATACAACATACTAAAATGGTTTATTAAGGTAACATAAAAAAACCAATTAATGTGAAACATACAGGCTATTGGCAACCACTATTCTAAAATTATGTAAGTACAAATAAACATACTGAAATGTGTGCAATTCTAAGTTTTTAAACCAGAATATTTCTACACTAACACACATTTAATATTAATGACACATAAAAAAAATAAAAACTTTATTACAAAAATAAGTTACACTCGCCTCCAGCTTACAGTATAAAACAATTTTATTTGCAGGAATGCAAAATGATTGTTTGCCATGAGCATTTTGAACATATGACATGTCTAATTTTGTTAAATTTGCATTTACTGGGGGAACTGGTGTGTATAAAACCTTAATTAAGTATAATAAGCTCTGATCTTCATCGTGGTGCCTATTGGGTATGTGATATAACTGCAGTATCCCTTTGGGGAAGGGGAAAAGGGATTTCTTTATACCAAGTCCTAATTAGACTATAATTTCACTTTTGACTTTAAGCTATCAATTTAGGACTTGGCAAAAAATTTGAGGGTGATTCAATAGAGGATGCTTCACCACTGAACACTCACTGTCATCAAGGTGCTTTAGAAAATTAAAAACATAGCACAAATGATTGTACTCTATTCTACAAGTTATCATGACCTGCATAAGAAATGGAA